>JAQIUQ010004437.1:0-124455 GCA_030378365.1 Hybognathus amarus
ACTTAGATCTGAGTGCAAAAATGGAGGCTCTAGACCCTTCCAGAGCTGAGATATTGAGATTTTATGTAGCATTTATGCCATTGTAAATATCTCAATATCTCAGCTCTGTATGCCATTATAAATATCTAAATATCTCAGCTCTGGAAGGGTCTAGAGCCTCCATTTTTGCACTCAGATTAAGTCCCATGGCCCTCTATCAGAATCCAGAGTTTCAAGAAAATCAAAATTTCGACCCGAAAAAAAAACGACAGTGGTACCCCTTACGTTTTTTTTTTGGGTCAAAATTTTGATTTTTCTTGAAACTCTGGATTCTGATAGAGGGCCATGTGACTTAGATCTGAGTGCAAAAAATGGAGGCTCTAGACCCTTCCAGAGCTGAGATATTGAGATTTCACGTAGCATTTATGCCATTGTAAATATCTCAATATCTCAGCTCTGTATGCCATTATAAATATCTAAATATCTCAGCTCTGGAAGGGTCTAGAGCCTCCATTTTTGCACTCAGATTAAGTCCCATGGCCCTCTATCAGAATCCAGAGTTTCAAGAAAATCAAAATTTCGACCCGAAAAAAAACGTAAGGGGTACCACTGTCGTTTTTTTTTTTCGGGTCAAAATTTTGATTTTCTTGAAACTCTGGGATTCTGATAGAGGGCCATGGGACTTAGATCTGAGTGCAAAAATGGAGGCTCTAGACCCTTCCAGAGCTGAGATATTTAGATATTTATAATGGCATACAGAGCTGAGATATTGAGATATTTACAATGGCATAAATGCTACGTGAAATCTCAATACTCAGCTCTGGAAGGGTCTAGAGCCTCCATTTTTGCACTCAGATCTAAGTCCCATGGCCCTCTATCAGAATCCAGAGTTTCAAGAAAATCAAAATTTTGACCGCAAAAAAAACGACAGTGGTACCCCTTACGTTTTTTTTTTTCGGGTCAAAATTTTGATTTTCTTGAAACTCTGGATTCTGATAGAGGGCCATGGGACTTAGATCTGAGTGCAAAAATGGAGGCTCTAGACCCTTCCAGAGCTGAGATATTTAGATATTCACTAATGCATTTATAGCCATTGTAAATATCTCAGATATCTACAGCTGCATGTATGCCATTATAAATATCTCAATATCTCAGCTCTGGAAGGGTCTAGAGCCTCCATTTTTGCACTCAGATCTAAGTCCCATGGCCCTCTATCAGAATCCAGAGTTTCAAGAAAATCAAAATTTTGACCCGAAAAAAAACGTACAGTGGTACCCCTTAGTCGTTTTTTTTTTTGGGTCAAAATTTTGATTTTCTTGAAACTCTGGATTCTGATAGAGGGCCATGGGACTTAGATCTGAGTGCAAAAATGGAGGCTCTAGACCCTTCCAGAGCTGAGATATTTAGATATTTATAATGGCATACAGAGCTGAGATATTGAGATATTTACAATGGCATAAATGCTACGTGAGATCTCAATATCTCAGCTCTGGAAGGGTCTAGAGCCTCCATTTTTGCACTCAGATCTAAGTCCCATGGCCCTCTATCAGAATCCAGAGTTTCAAGAAAATCTAAAACTTTGACCCGAAAAAAAAAACGACAGTGGTACCCCTTACGTTTTTTTTTCGGGTCAAAATTTTGATTTTCTTGAAACTCTGGATTCTGATAGAGGGCCATGTGACTTAGATCTGAGTGCAAAAATGGAGGCTCTAGACCCTTCCAGAGCTGAGATATTGAGATTTCACGTAGCATTTATGCCATTGTAAATATCTCAATATCTCAGCTCTGTATGCCATTATAAATATCTAAATATCTCAGCTCTGGAAGGGTCTAGAGCCTCCATTTTTGCACTCAGATCTAAGTCCCATGGCCCTCTATCAGAATCCAGAGTTTCAAGAAAATCAAAATTTTGACCCCAAAAAAAAACGACAGTGGTACCCCTGTACGTTTTTTTCGGGTCAAAATTTTGATTTTCTTGAAACTCTGGATTCTGATAGAGGGCCATGTGACTTAGATCTGAGTGCAAAAATGGAGGCTCTAGACCCTTCCAGAGCTGAGATATTGAGATTTCACGTAGCATTTATGCCATTGTAAATATCTCAATATCTCAGCTCTGTATGCCATTATAAATATCTAAATATCTCAGCTCTGGAAGGGTCTAGAGCCTCCATTTTTGCACTCAGATCTAAGTCACATGGCCCTCTATCAGAATCCAGAGTTTCAAGAAAATCAAAATTTTGACCCGAAAAAAAACGTAAGGGGTACCACTGTCGTTTTTTTTGGGTCAAAATTTTGATTTTCTTGAAACTCTGGGATTCTGATAGAGGGCCATGGGACTTAGATCTGAGTGCAAAAATGGAGGCTCTAGACCCTTCCAGAGCTGAGATATTTAGATATTTATAATGGCATACAGAGCTGAGATATTGAGATATTTACAATGGCATAAATGCTACGTGAAATCTCAATATCTCAGCTCTGGAAGGGTCTAGAGCCTCCATTTTTGCACTCAGATCTAAGTCCCATGGCCCTCTATCAGAATCCAGAGTTTCAAGAAAATCAAAATTTTGATCCCGAAAAAAAAACGACAGTGGTACCCCTTATGGTTTTTTTTTTGGGTCAAATAAGTTTCTGATTTTCTTGAAACTCTGGATTCTGATAGAGGGCCATGGGACTTAGATCTGAGTGCAAAAATGGAGGCTCTAGACCTTCCAGAGCTGAGATATTGAGATCTCATGTAGCATTTATGCCATTGTGAAATATCTCAATATCTCAGCTCTGTATGCCATTATAATTATCTCAATATCTCAGCTCTGGAAGGGTCTAGAGCCTCCATTTTTGCACTCAGATCTAAGTCCCATGGCCCTCTATCAGAATCCAGAGTTTCAAGAAAATCAAAATTTTGACCTCGAAAAAAAACCAAGTGGTACCACTGTGTTTTTTTTTTTGTGCGTCAAAAAGTTTCTCAATCTTCTTGAAACTCTGGATTCTGATAGAGGGCCATGGGACTTAGATCTGAGTGCAAAAATGGAGGCTCTAGACCCTTCCAGAGCTGAGAATATTTAGATATTTATAATGGCATACAGAGCTGAGATATTGAGATATTTACAATGGCATAAAAATGCTACGTGAGATCTCAATATCTCAGCTCTGGAAGGGTCTAGAGCCTCCATTTTTGCACTCAGATCTAAGTCCCATGGCCCTCTATCAGAATCCAGAGTTTCAAGAAAATCTAAATTTTGACCCGAAAAAAAAAACGACAGTGGTACCCCTTACGTTTTTTTTTCGGGTCAAAATGTTCTCCGATTTTCTTGAAACTCTGGATTCTGATAGAGGGCCATGTGACTTAGATCTGAGTGCAAAAATGGAGGCTCTAGACCCTTCCAGAGCTGAGATATTGAGATTTCATGTAGCATTTATGCCATTGTAAATATCTCAATATCTCAGCTCTGTATGCCATTATAAATATCTCAATATCTCAGCTCTGGAAGGGTCTAGAGCCTCCATTTTTGCACTCAGATCTAAGTCCCATGGCCCTCTATCAGAATCCAGAGTTTCAAGAAAATCAAAATTTCTAACCCGAAAAAAAAAACGACAGTGGTACCCCTTATGTTTTTTTTTTTGTGCAAAAAAATACGTTTCTCCAATCTTCTTGAAACTCTGGATTCTGATAGAGGGCCATGGGACTTAGACCTGAGTGCAAAAATGGAGGCTCTAGATCCTTCCAGAGCTGAGATATTTAGATATTTATAATGGCATACAGAGCTGAGATATTGAGATATTTACAATGGCATAAATGCTACGTGAAGATCTCAATATCTCAGCTCTGGAAGGGTCTAGAGCCTCCATTTTTGCACTCAGATCTAAGTCCCATGGCCTTCTATCAGAATCCAGAATTTCAAGAAAATCTAAATTTTGACCCGAAAAAAAAACGACAGTGGTACCCCTTATGTTTTTTTTTTTTTGTGTGAAAAAATAAGTTTCTCCAATCTTCTTGAAACTCTGGATTCTGATAGAGGGCCAAGGGACTTAGACCTGAGTGCAAAAATGGAGGCTCTAAGATCCTTCCAGAGCTGAGATATTTTAGATATTTATAATGGCATACAGAGCTGAGATATTGAGATATTTACAATGGCATAAATGCTACGTGAGATCTCAATATCTCAGCTCTGGAAGGGTCTAGAGCCTCCATTTTTGCACTCAGATCTAAGTCCCATGGCCCTCTATCAGAATCCAGAATTTCAAGAAAATCAAAATTTTGACCCTGAAAAAAACGACAGTGGTACCCCTTATGTTTTTTTTGTGCGAAAAAATAAGTTTCTCCAATCTTCTTGAAACTCTGGATTCTGATAGAGGGCCATGGGACTTAGACCTGAGTGCAAAAATGGAGGCTCTAGACCCTTCCAGAGCTGAGATATTTAGATATTTATAATGGCATACAGAGCTAAGATATTGAGATATTTACAATGGCATAAATGCTACGTGAGATCTCAATATCTCAGCTCTGGAAGGGTCTAGAGCCTCCGTTTTTGCACTCAGGTCTAAGTTTCATGGCCCTCTGATTCGGAATCCAGAGTTTTGAGAAGATTGGAAAAACTTAATTTCTCGCCCAAAAAAAAAAACAACAAAAAACAAAAGGGGTAACACTGTCGTTTTTTTCTCGGGTCGAAATTTTGAGTTTCAATATCTCAGCTCAGGAAGGTCTAGAGCCTCAATTTTTGCACTCAGGTCTAAGTCTCATGGCCCTCTATCAGAATCCAGAGGTTTCAAGAAGATTGGAGAAACGTATTTTTTTCGCACCAAAAAAAAAAATCGAAAATTATTAAAATTTTGAGTTTCTCTAATCTTCTTGAAACTCTGGATTCTGATAGAGGGCCATGGGACTTAGACCTGAGTGCAAAAATGGAGGCTCTAGACCCTTCCAAAGCTGAGATATTGAGATCCCATATAGCATTTATGCCATTATAAAAATAGTGGGTTCGTGGACGGTGGAATTATGAGACGGCGCTTGGTGCTATGGACTCAGGGGCCCCAGCTGAGTGCAGATAAATGGTTTTCATCATGACAGGGAACTTTAAAATTAAAATGTCCATCAAATACACAACCCAAATCCCCATTCAATAGATTGCAGGTGGGATTGTGTCCATTTTCACCCTTATTGCATGAAGGCCGGGGTTAGTACATTTAAAATATAGTGGGTTATTGGACAAATAGTGGGTTTAATACATTACTTCTAAAGTTGTGTACAATGAATACAGTATTGTAACGATGGTTACAATTATTTGAGACACCATACATTGCATTACAAGGTATAATTAATGCATTAAAATAATGCAATATATATAAAGAAGAGTTAAGTGTTACTGCAAGATTCGAAATTCTTTCTCCATCCCTGATGCGCCTCGAGCCGAGGGTGTAACCTGTGACGCCTGTCTTTACTAATCGTCCAAAACCACAGGAATTAACTCATTAGTGGGTTACACAGAACTAAAACGTAGTAAACAGTTTCAAAACTGAAAACTACAAACACACCTGTCAAAGTGGGACATGTAAGACCAGCTTCGTAACACTTCATTAACAAAACGCCTTACATTTTATTCCACAACATCTCAAATTCACTATTAAAACCATGGCATTTGTTGAGTTTTATATTACCTGTTTAAAAGTGGCATGATCTACCAGACTTCATTTCATTCAGCATATTCACCTGTCTTGATAAATGAACATGTACACACACAAACATGTTTAGGTGTTTAAAGCAGTCACATTTATTGGCCTCTTCTATGCACATTTACTAAACAGCCAGACAAGCTGGCAAACGGTTTGAGACATTTTACAATGGGACTTTCCACAAAGTTTACTAAAAAATAAATACAAGACTCAAAAGTGTTGCACAGATCAAAAATATACAAAGGCTTATAATTAATGTAAACTTTGAAAACATTTTACATAAGAAACACCCTGGAAACAATTTGAAAAGGTATTATATTTACAAATTTGTACAAAAAAAACATTAGTTGCTTGAAGACTTCAGTCTAGTACCAGGAGAGATGTCACATAACTGTGTTCAGTACAGTGTTAGTCCAACTCTGAAATCCTTTGGTACACAAATCTTTGCATGTTACCATTCACCAAGCATGCGTTAACAATATTAGATTTCTCATAACTGATTGTGTTAACTATTCCTGTTAAAATAGCCTTAGGTACAGCAATAAACAATGTGAAAACCTTCACAAACAAACTACATCAGTGCAAATTTTAAGGTTAGACTTTACAATGTTGGAATGGTAGCTTACAAAAATCGTTTACCTCTGTTTTCGAGATGGATAGTGATGGAAGTCTTAAGATTGCTTAGATTTGTAGTTGTGTTTTCCCTTTGTATAACATCTTTACCTAAAGCTACTGTAGATAGTTGCGGGTAGGTGTTAGTGATCAACAGCACAAATACTTGGTCCTGTAAATGATGCAAAGGCTGAATCTTACACCAATAGTAAGGTAAGTCGAAAAACACCAGGCGGTCAATGGTACAAAGGAGAGAAATGCCAAATACACCACTGGACATCATTAGGTTTCAAAGGTTCATTAACACGGTAGCTTATGTCATTAGTATTTTGTTTTATATTATTTATAAGTGGTTTTATTTTAATCTCTTTTAAAACCAGTGTTTTCCCAATAAAGCTTAACCTCTGAAAGAAAAAATCCATAAATAAATCTGCAGGCATAAATTGATCAAAGCCCAATATTTCATAGACACTAGTTAACTCTTACACTTTCGTACCGAAATGAAAAGCACGAGGTGAGTCTCATGAACACGATAACCAAAACAGTAGTGCAAATCCACGTTCAATCTTTTTTACAACCTCTCTTCTTTGATTCGCACCATTTTCAGCACATCCTCATACACACACAGATTTACCGATCCAGCAAAGAAATATTGTCTATGTACGAGTCTTTAAGACGCAAACCCCTCTCTGTCTCTGTCTGACTTGACTCCACATCTCTGTAGTCTTTCTTTGGATATTTTTGTGCTACTTGTTTTCCATCAGTGTCTAAAACGATACTCAACTTAAAGTCCTTCGAGTAACTTTCCTCATTGCCCTCTCAACATCGCAAATCAAACCCAAAGCAACACAAACCCCCAAAGCCGACTGACCAAAAGCACTTTCACTACACACTTCTACAAACTTCTACTTGTCCTTCTACACGTTATTCTGCCATAGTCCATTTTACTACATAGAAATGTCTTTGAAAAAGATTGTCAACAGTGTTTCGATCTGATATATTAGGACAAAAACAGACGTACTGATGATGCAAATTCGTTGATGCTCTCAAAAAATCATGTATCAATATTTTATTGCATGCAGTTAAGTCGATCTATCATTAAAGTGAAATATATAAAAGCTACAACCACTGCGGTAGAGGCATAATTTCAAGTTGGCTGTAAAAAGCTTGCACAGTATTAGTCCTGCTTTGTGGGTCAGCGATCAATAACCAAAAACGTCACTTTACAATGAGCAGAATCCTTAATATATGAGAAACGATTGGTACGGTATTCACAGAATACATCTAGTGCCCGTGTTGTAGCCGCCGTTGTTTATCTTAGATCAATTCATCGATATAGAAACAATGGGTTGATTTCTTTATTTTTTAAGAAATTTGCTTAAAAAATATAAATATTGAATCAAGAATCAAGTCTTCGTGTAATTGCTTTAAAATTAGATCTTTCAATATCTTAAAAATGTCAAAAGGGACAATTTTCCAGATCGTAAATCTCATTAAAATACATCCTAAAAAAAAACCTATTCTATTTGTAGATATTTATTTTTATGTCAATTGGCATTTTATACGATTTCTCAAAAATGTCTGATGTTTTCTCAGTACCAAAAGAAGTGCAAAATAGTGGTTAGCCATCAGGATAATCCAACTCAGCTACATCTCTTGCCCAATATGATCCAGTTGCAGGCTAACTCAGAAGTACTTAGCCCATTTATGCTACAGCTATATCTACAAAAGGCCACTCTTTGATTGTCCCAAGCTGTTTGCCATAAACAGTATGTGTTTAAGGTACAAGAAAGATTTCCCTTCTTTTAACATCTTCTGGACCCATTTTCACAGTTACCCCTGTACAGTACTGTTTCTAGCCAATGCTAAATGTCTGTAACAAAAAGCATCCATGAATGATTACAAAGTGATGGATTTTTAGCATGTAGTTTTCTCCAGTACACAAAGAAAGCATTTACATTAAATAAATATGCTCATGGAAGTTATTGGAACACCACCACTGAAACCATCATCAGAATGATTTGTTCTTTTTGATAAAAAAGGGTACTGACACTATGTAGTTTGTCTATGGTTTCTGGTCCTCTTAAGAACAGATACTTCAAAAATATATAGTATGCCAAGAGCACAGCTGTATTGACTAAATGTCAAAGACTGTGTCTAGACTTAGTTGATGCTCAAATTCTAAGATGCGTTTTTTCAGGAGGAACGGTCATCATGTGGGCTTCCATCTGAGTTTTCTGTTTCTCCTTCTGATATGGCCTGCATGGGAGCGGTGTACAGCCGACTGCGTGTACTGTAGCGGCTACTATTTGCAGCTGGTGGCATCCTTAACCGGCCTTGTCTAGATGAGGCAGATGTGGGAAAAGCTTTTGTGGAGAAGCCCTCGGAATACGATTTTTGGAAAGGGGCTGTGGATTTGCTCTTGATTTCCCTCAGGAAACTGCTGTTGTAAAGGAGAAAGTGGCTCCTCAAGTGGTCTAGAACCCTCCATCAGGAGCTCACCGGGGCTTTTGGTCGGAATTGGGCTCTTCAGGATCTCAGTAGCTGACATGCGATAACTTGAGTCGGACCGACTTCCCTTTTTCAACAGCAGCAATTTGAACTCTTCATTTGAGGTACTGGATTTTTTGGCACTCCCTATAAATTGGACCCGGGGTTCGCTGAGTTTGAATAGATGGACTTGCAGGCACGTTTGGGGTGCTTGGCGAAGTTGCAGGATTAGTTGCAGAGCCATTCCCAGCAATAATGTTTAAACGGCTACGCATCTGATTCTCCAGAATCTTTCCTGCCCAGCATTTTTCGTTTTGACCTAAGATGGAAAAACACAAATAAGAGACGATTATAATTTGGGGATTTTTTTACTCTATCCTCACCATTGATAGAATTTTCTGGCTTTCGGGTTTCACTATTATACAGTAGGGGGCGCTATTTGGGCATCTTCTGAAAGAGTACTGAATCTCCAGATCAAAACACAAGCGAAGATGAAGCAGAAACAAGTGATAGCATATGTAAGCAGATGCATAAAAAAACGCAATCGTCAACAATAAACAGCTTATAAAAACTGCCTAATGTTACCGCATAAAATGTCGACCCAGGATATGCTATAGGACTGTGCAAGCAGGCTTGGGAGGGTTACTTTAAAAATGTATTCCGATACAGTTACAAATTACTTCATAAAAAAGTATTCAGTAACGTAATCCAAATACCAGAATATGAAAGTAATGTAACTGATTACTTTTGGATTACTTCAAGGACAGATATATATATATATATATATATATATAACTTTTACTTATTAAGAATTTCACATCCCTGAAATATGTTTATTTAAAGGGCTATAGAGATATATAGTGGCTACAGAATGGTTTTACAGATGATTATGTATTATGTAGGCTATAAGGAAATAATAAAAACACAACATTTAAAAATTCTACACAATCTACATATTAGTTTATTTTAAAATAGGAAATAAACTGTTGACTAATGCTGTGATCTTTCTTAATTTGCCTGACTGAACTTTGGCCGTTGGCCGTGGGACATTTTAGGTAATGTTACTAAAAAAGCTAGCACTACTCATAATTTCTACAGATTTCAGCATCGCTAGAAAACGTACAACATCGATCATACAAACCACTGAATTTTAAAGCAGTAATAAACACTACCTACTAGCTAACAAGGCACAGTTTGCACTGTAAAACCATGTAAAACAAAATAGCAGCGGAATTTCCAAGAAATTAAAGCATTTTTACCTGTGGGCATTTTCGTTTCTAGCAGAAACAAGTGATAGCATATGTAAGCAGATGCAGATGCAGTGACTGAATCGGTGTCTGTGGAGATTGTTGTCGAGAGCTGTTATTTTACGCAGTCACCAGCAGGTGGCACACGTGACTCGTGTCGTGAGTCATTAATATAGTGTTATTATGCCAAAATACAGATTTACTTCATTTTAAATGAAACCATTGTAATCCTGAAAGTATCCCCACCTTTTCAAAAAGTAACTATAATCAGATTACTATGTTTTTGGATGTAACTGTAATGAATTACAGTTACTGGATTGCCTTTCCTAATTACATAACGCCGTTACATGTATTCCATTACTCCCCAACCCTGTGTACAAGCATTAGGGGAGTTAATGGACATACATGTTTTGATCATTTGTCTGAATCTGATCAAGATGTAGTCTGCGATTTTCTCAGCTTTTTGCTCCAAATGTTGCTTTTATCAAACTTTCCCACATTCAAGTGTTGATAAAAAAATAATACATGGAGCTAGAATAAAACAGGTTGTTTAAAAGCAGAGGGTCTATTTCTTTTGATAAACTGTAAGTTCAGATATTTATACAACAAAATATACTGTATGTCCATGCAACGTTTCATGGCCCCCCGTATATTTTGTTGAATAAATATCTGAACTTACAATTTATCAAAAGAAACAAAAGTGCTGGTGGTGGCAAGCAACGTTTTTCAAAAACGCTGAAAGGAGTTTATATTTTTTCCTGATCATCAACAATATACCAAGCTTGAAACACACCTGTGAATCATGGCAAAGAGATCCTCTGTTGTGCGACTTTTACTTGGTGAAAGAAAAACGCCATCATCCTCAGATTTGGACTCGTCTGTCAGAGGGGACACTGTTGGATCGCTTGGTGTGGACTCTGAAATAGAAACTCTGAAACTCATTCCAATTCAAAATGTCTGAAATATTAAAGAACATGGCAGCCAGTTTACCTAGTAATGGAAAGATTACACAAACATACCTCTGCTAAAATAGTCTTCTGTGTCTGGTGTTGACCCTTCCTCTACATGTTCCTGTGAGGCACTTCTGGTTGGAACACCTGATGTTACAGATTCTTCTCCAGCACCGCTAATTGGAAAATCTTGCAATGTCTCTGATCTTTGCTTGACAATATCAGGCACTTGGTCAAGAATATCTGACCTCTTTCCTAGACCATTCTGACCAGGGCTTCCCTCGTTTGGCTCAGATCTCAAAGGCTGGTTTTGCTCTACTTCCAGACTACTCTGGGGAAAGCAACTATTTGAGGTGCTTAACTTTTCTGCAACTTCTCGAGAATTCCCTAATGTCAGTTCATCCAAGTTCTCCTCAGACTGGACCTTAGTCATGCTCCAAAGAGGGGATGGGGCTAATCGGTCGTATCTATTTCTTGCACCAAAATGGCTAGCTACATTCTTACCGGCTAGTCCATCTACTGGGGTAAACAGTGATTCACAATTGTCCTGAGAGGAAGGTTCTGTGAGAAGGGGTCTATAGGGAGGAGGTTTCCTAGTTTCATGGGGTTTACTGTGAGTAGGTGGGGTGATGATAGTCACAGTGGGGCACTTAGGCCTAGTGGCAGTATCAGTGCTAAGTCGATTCGTAGCTCCCTTCTCCAGATTTGCCAACTGAACGTAGCTGAACTGAACGAAGAACTGTAGGAGTGATTGCCAAAGGACTAGTGATTGCCAGCTCATCACTTGAAAGACTCTCCCGCTTGGTTTCTGCTGAAGCTGCTGCCTTGTGTTTGCTCTGGTGCAGGATGTGCATCTGTTTTTTGTGAATTGAAGGCTTGCTGACATTGGGAAGGGCACTTAGGTTAAGGTGGGTGGGAGGAATGATAGGCAATTCAAGGTCCCTTTTGGATGAGTACTGCTGCAAAGAAGCAAGTGAGGACTTCCTTTCTGGGACTTTGGGTTTCCTCTTGCCACCAGGAGGGGACATGGGGTGAGTGTTCGGGAAGAAAGCCGATGGAAGAGATGATGTTGGTGTCTCTGACTGGCTTGAGTAGCCACTGGAAGGTGATGCTAGACCCACCAGCTTTTCTGGTGAAGGCAATCTAAACTCGCTTTCCACCGATGGTAGTGAAGGAGTGGTGGCCCTCGATCCTGACTGGGAAGTCTGGGATTCTGAGCTCTCCTGTGATTTAATGCATTCAATGACAGTGGTACCCGTAGCTGTGCTGGAGTTTGACAATGATCTGTAAGGATCATTGGATTTCAAGTCATTAAGGAGCCAGAGATCTGCATAGTCTGACTGGACAGCTCCCTCATCCTTAAAGGAATGTGTTTCTGTGGAGCCAAACAACGCAACTTCTGGAGTCTCTGTAGAACTCTCAACAACCCAAGCCCCCAGTGGCTCCTCACTCTCCAGCTGACTCGGAGGAGTCTCCGTTTAATCCCACATGCTGAGTTCTCTCCCGGGAAGACGTTGATTTGTTCTGACCACCAGCAATCTTTGGTTCGTTCTTGTTAGTGGGAGGTCCAGCATGGCTGCTTATTGTCCTCAGAGGATGAGCTACGTTTTGGCGGGGATGGCTTCACCTTTGGTTTCCTTAGAGAGAGACTATTTCTCCCAAGTGTGTTTGTTTGATGTCCATATTCTGCCTGCTGCTGGTCTACAGATGCATAGTTATAAGTGAAGCTTTTGCTACCTTTAAGACCACAGTCAAAGTGCATGGAGGTGTAGTAGCCCTCTGCATCTACAGAATAGTGTGAGGCGGTGTCTGCCTTTTCAGAAGGTGGCCTTTCTGCTAAACTTTCAAAAGTGGCTATGCTAGCAAAACTGGGACATTCTAGGATGTTCTCTGCCCTGGAGTGCTCAGGACTGAAGTCAGGCTGGCAAGGCATGTTGTGCCTGTAGAGGGGATAGCTCCACTCACCCTCACTGGCAGTGCTGACTCCAGCATCATCAAGCATGTCAGTTGCAGTGGAAGTGAATGAACCTGTCCTATGGCTACGGAGGCCTTGCGATCGGTCTCCATGATAAGGATCAATAATGAAGCCTGTGGAATCATCATTAGTATTAGTAGCTGCATTCAATGATAGCTCTGAATCACAGTGGGATGATCCGGTGAGTGGGGGTGAGGCTGCGGGTGGAATGGTCTCTGATGTCTGGGAGGGACATGTAGAACTACTACCACTCCAGTTGCCACTCGAGGACTGGTGATCTTCCTTGTGGTCCATTTGGCTAGTCAGCACACCAGCGTTGGAAACGGAGTGAATGGGGCTACTGAACGTATCAGAGCTTGACGAAATCTCACAGCTACCCATGTCAGCTTTACGAGGCAGACGGGATCGACCCCTCTCCATCCAGGCATGCTCTGTAGTTCCAGCATGTTGCTTGAATTTCAAACTGTTATGTTGGCCCTCTGGGATTGCCTGGTCATCAGTGCTTTCTTCATCATCTTTTAGAATATGTTCCCCTGGGACTGGTAGGAAGTCCTCAGCCTCAAACGGGGACAGTTCTTCCTCATCATCATCCTCATCACTTTCCTCATGACCTTCATCCACCAGTCGCCCTCCCTCACGCGGGAGGCTTCGGGAAGCGCAGACGGGAGCCTACTGAGGCGGTGAACATGGTGTCAGAGTTGTCAGGCAGAGAAGATATGTTCCCTGTGGAATGGGACAGTGACACAGTCACGCCCTGCCCCCTTTGTGCTCTGATCCGTCTACGTGAGGGTGCAGCCCCAACAATCAGCAGTTCTTCCGTCTGGCAACCAGAGTCCTTAGTGTTGAGGCGAGAAAGCGTTAGATCCTCTTGGCAAAGTTCAGGGTTGGTGTGGACTATCACAGTACGTTCTCTGGCCACTGGAGACTCGTCAGAATCTTAAAAGGTGGTGAAAAAGGTTTTTGGTCATACATTTTATTTTTGTGATATTTACTAAGTATCACATTTAAATACAATTAATAAACAGAGTAATGAAAACAAAAAGAGTGATAGGAGAATGCTTCACACACCCAAATCCTGCTGCACTCGTCTGGGAATGCCAGTGATCGTTTTCCGTCTCCTTAGCTTCCTCCGGCGTTGAAGAACTGACTGCGAATGGACTAGTGAGCAGCGCACACTGGCCTCTCTGTCGAACCCAACCCCTGCAAAGAGCAACAGACATGTGAGAGGGTGTTGGGAGTAAGCCACTTTTTTTTTTTTTTTTTGCCTCTCCATACCATGTTTCTCACACTCGTTTATTTTTATTTTAGCCAATTATTAAAAGAACACAAATATAAAATAATATAATTATTTCTTTAACAATACATTCTTGAATATATATATATATATATATATATATATATATATATATATATATATATATATATATATATATATATATATATATATATTATAAATTTAATTCTTTTTATGTTTCTAATATTTTACAATATATAACAGTACTTTAACATATCACATATAAAAAAATCATCATTATGCAAGTTTAAAATCTCAGAAGAAAAAAATGCATGAATTATAAAATCATAAATGTAACAAAACAAAGATGGTTTCAGTCATGTTAAAATATTTTAACTGACACAAAAATACATCAGACAACAATACGCAATGCCATGCAAGGTGAAAGGAGCGACATATTCAGGACGTCAGAACAGAAAACAACCAGGGTTGAAAATGGGAGTATATCTGTCCTACCCGACCCCAGCCTTCCTCTCTAGACTGCAGGCTGCTGCCGTTCTCTTTATTTGAAGCTTTATTTGTTTGTATGTTTGTCCAGTGTCATGCATCATGACTCTCATGTGATTGCAGGCTTGGCCCTTTGAGCACCAATTACACCACTGCGCCTGTGATGTGCAATTTCCAGTCGACACTGTCTTTGATTCAATCCATGCTGACACGCACTGCAAAAGTCCTGTTCCAGTCAAGCCAGGAGTAGATATATTCGGCCTCTTTGTAATTCTAATGCAACTGATTAGCATGCACAAAACGCTTTCTTGACTCTTTGCATTATCTGGCACAAAGAACGTAACCAAGACAACTAAGAACTTTTTTGTTTCCAATTTTATGACTTGCAGATTTTAGCCTACTTTCCAGTGTGTCTAATTTTAATGTATTTGGGCGATTCTTCCATTTGGGGACTTTTGACAACTTTTTCAAACCATGTTTCATCTATGTTAAAACATTTATCACATGCCATGGAATAAAGAAGACCTGATCATGGCCTTGTTCAAACCTTCAACTAGCAAATTGTCTAAAAGTCTAAAATGTCAAAAGTTTAAAGCAAAAAATGTTTACGCTTTTAAACAGAATGAGGTTTTAAAAGTTCCCCTAAATGAAAAAGTCACACATGTACTTTATCCATCTACTGTATGTTTCAGAACTACTAACCTTTTATTTATTAAATGAATGGCCACTTAACGCCAACTTAAACAGCTAGTAATGTGAATAATAACTGCTTTTTCGTAACTGCTTTTTGCATTAAATTAAGAAGAAACAACAGCCAAATTAGTTTTTATAAAGCTAAGATGCCAACCCCTCTCTCTCTCTCTCTCTCTCTACATGTTGTTCTAAATGGTGATGGTCAGGGTATGAAGTGGCACTGAGACTGAAGAGGGAAACTTAATGGACATGTAAAAGATCTCTCACTTAGCAAAGCTGATATCGCTGAGGGGGAAGTAGCGTAGGCGCCCTCCTCTGAAAACAATACACGCAAAATTCAGCGTTCTCACAAGGTGATCTTTCTCTTCACTGATGCCAGAAGAGAACTTTGGTCAAGATGTTCATGCTTTCATATGCATTTAGTTATGAGATGCAACATATACTGTTCCTGGGTTATGCTAGCACTAGCAAAACTATCACAGCAAAACTATAGGCAAGTAAAAGCCAATATCTTGTCATTTCTGATCTGGACCAAGTGAACCCAAACTACGAGTGTGAACACACCCTTAATCAAGAATTGGCACAAAAGCTCCTGGCATTATGTTATTATCATTGCTCTTTACATACTAAATTTGCACACTTTTACAACATCACTAGATCCTAATGGACCAAAGTTCTCCTTCACAAGTGACAACTTCACCAGACTTGAGAATGAAAGTAGCTTTTCTTAAACTTTAAATTTAAACTGTCCTTTATAACGGCTATGAACAACTGTTTAAGTGTCAGACTAAGTTCTGACTCAGCATGCATTATCACCAGCAAACACTAGAGGCATTTACCTGTTACGTTAATGGGAACGATGCATGAGGTGATGACTCGAGACTCCGTCTTCATCTTCTCTTCTGGGGTGGGTAATGGTAATATTCCAGCCCAGTTTGTCTGTTTGTCCAGCGTTGAGGGCACGTTTGGGATTGGGCACTTCGGCCAGTGGCCCAGAGCCCCAGCCTCTGAATCCGAATCGACTGAAGAAGCAACCTAGAATAAAATTATGGCAAAGAATATCAGAATGAGGTTGCCGGTTGAATGTGTCTATCAAATGAATGATGTTTCCAGTGTTGCGGTGAACTTCAAGACCCCATGAATTCACTAGATTAGAGCAGTTAAATGGTTAGTTCCCCAAAAATGAAAAACCTCACGTCACTTCAAAACCATAAGACTTTGTCATTTTCAGAACACAAATGAAGATCTTTCAATTAAATCTGACAGCTTTCCATTGACAGCCTGTGCAACTACCACTTTCAGGCCCCAGAAAGATAGTAAATTCACTTTTTAAATAATCCACGTGACACCAGTCGTTTAACCAAAATTTTATGAAGCAACGCAAGTCCTTTGTGCAAAAAACCCACTTTAATTACAAAATATTAATCTCCCATGCTTGTTAGAGTGGACGTTGTTGCATGAACCCACATTGGAGATTAGTATTTTGGTCAATTTTGTTTTTTTTGCGCAAACAAAGCACTCACGTCACTTCATAAAATTGAGGTTAAACGACTGGTGTCACCAATGGATTACTTAAATGACGTCTTTACTACCTTTCAGGGGCTTGAAAGGGATAGTTGCTTAGGCTGTCAATGGATTTCAGCAAAAGATCTTCATTTGGGTCCCGAAGATGAACGAAAGTCCTACGGATTTAGTTAAGTAATTTTTAATAAATTAATCAGAATTTTAATTTTTGGGTGAACTAACCCTTTAATGTTCCTATGACATATTTCCCAATAAAAAAAAAACTTCAAAAAAAGTTCTTTTAAATGGCCAATTGTCTATTTATGTCATTCATAATCTGCTAGCGACCTTTTGCTTGTCAGTGGCTATAGCAATAATTAAAAGTTGGATATTTTTGCTCCATATTTCCTGGAAAATAAAACTATTTTTTTATCTGCTAAATATCTTCATTTGGGTTCCGAAAATGAATGAAAGTCTTACGGATTTAGTTACTTAATTTTTAATAAATTAATCAGAATTTTCATTTTTGGGTGAACTTACCCTTTAATGTTCCTATGACGTACGTATATACCAATAAAACAAGAAGTTGGACTTTTTAAAAAAGTTTTCTTTTAAATGACCAATTGTCTTTATTTACAGTATATCATTTATAATCTGCTAGCGACTTTTTGCTAGTCAGTGGCTATAGCAATATTTAAAAGTTGGATATTTTTGCTCTATATTTTCTGGAAAAGAAAAGTATCTTTTTAATCTGCTAAAAGTTAACTTTTAACTTGTAGAATGCTTCAATGCTAAACGACGTACACTAAAAGCAACAAAAATTATATTATGAATTCATGAAGTCTTTGAAACAACACTTAAAATTGTAGAACATTTCTATTTTTTGTTACAAAAGCTACATGCACATGCATAAAGAAGCGTTGACACATGCAAATGACAATAAAGATGCATTTATGTGAAACAGTTTCAGGAAAAAGTTAGAAATAAACAACCCAGGACACATATCTACATGAAGCATGCAACACAACACTTGAGTGTTCAATCCCCACTTTTCAGCTGTCATCCACTGCACCAGCTGAAGTACACTTACTAAATCCTGTCAGATAGTTGACTTTGCAGCTAATCTAATGAGTTAAAGCTACTGTACAAACTTACCTTGTGAAGTTTACAGAGCGTGAAAAGGTTTGAAATGTTTAGGGCTGTCAACGTGCAGTGTTAAAGAGAGCTGTGATATTGAGTCTACGTGTGTCGCTTTCCCAGCCGCCCAATGAGGATCTCACAATAAACAGCAGCCTAAAAAAAAAAGTGTTACCACGGAAACTTCTCCCAAAACCATAGACGGAGGAGGAGGAAAAGAAAGAGAGAAGAGGCACAAAACAGACGGACAGAATCAAAGGGAGTTTATGGCCTTTTTGTTTGCCGGCGCTGAAATGAGGGGCAAGGGGTGAAGTGGAGTATTGGGAAGCATGGGATCAAAGCAGAAAAAAGGAGGGTATGGAGCCAAAATGAGCAGGAGAAGAGGGAAAGTAGGGGGCTGGGAATGTGCCAAATGTGACGTTTTGATTTCTCCATCTGGCTTGCGTTCAAAGGGCTATTTTGATTAGAAAAGAAACGAGACATCAGGGGAATGAAAGAATGCCATTCATGAAATTCGAAACCAGAAGAAGAAAGATGGGACGCGAGGAAACTTGAGAAACTGAAAGTTATAGTACGTCTACAAGACCTACAGTGCCATGCATCATCACGTACCCTTCACCATACCTAGAGTACTTTCCATAAGATCATCTCTCAAGGCAAATCAAACCAGCTATTAGGCTAACTGAAATAAAACCGTGCCAGTCTCTAGGTATGGTGAAGGGTATGTGCTGATGTGGGGGTATTTTAATACCAAAGGCCTGGGAACTGGCCAAAGGAAATACTGAAATCACTGGCCTTTAAAAATAATGACTCTATGGGAATTTAACATAGGGGTGTCCTGACTTATGCCCCCTGTATCTTAAGGAAGAACATTTATTTATTTACAATACATTATTCATTGAAAAAGAAAATTGGTGTCCTTAAAGGTTGGATTTTTTCTAATTTTTTAAATTAAGGCATTAAGATCAATTTCCAAAAGATGAATTTTTTATTCCTCTTTTTAGTCAACTTTAGTATGAGTGTGTTCACTCATGCTAGGCATTGTATGTTTAGGGTCCAAAATGTACATTTTGTCAATCTTCCAATGGAAAGTGATTAAAAAAATAGTAAAAATGAATAAATAAGTACAATACTGGTCAAAGGTTTTGATTTTGTTTTTTAAATAAGTCTAATCTGCTCACCAAGGCTACATTTATTTGATTAAAAATATAGTAAAAACACTAATATTGTGAAAAATGGTTACAATTTAAAATCACTGCTTTCACTGCTATTTTAATATATTTTTAATTTAATTTATTCCTGTGATCAAAGCTGAATTCTCTGCAGTCTTCAGTCACATGATTCTTGAACGAATCAAAATGAACAAATCTTTGTCGAGTCATTTCATTCGTTGAATCAACCAAATGACTTCGAAAAAAGATTCATTCATTTTGATGAACGAGTTTGAACCAGGAGAGTCACGAGCGCGCATCACAGAACAGAGCAAGGCGAGCATTTGTGCTTATAAAACGTAAATGTTTTTATTAATTTTTTAAATGACCGTCGTTTCACTAGATAAGACCCTTATTCATCGTCTGGTGTCGTTCTAAAGCCCTTTGAAGCTGCACTTAAACTCTCACTTAATTTCTTTTCGACTGAATAAAGAAAGACATGGACATCTTGGATGACATGGGGGTGAGTAAATTATTAGCAAAAGTTTTTTTAAAAGTGAACTACTCCTTTAAGAAATCATTCCAATATGATGAATATTTTTGGCGCTAAATAATGGATTCGTCGATCAGGGTCAGATTATTGTTTTTGTCATTTGACTTAGAAGAGGCATGCATTATGTTGCAGTTCCACGTTACAAGCCTGTAAATCAAACTGACACGCCATAGATGGTAACTTAAGGAACAAAGCCTTTTTTTACTTGCATTCATTTTGGATGCTGCATATGCCTTAACACTGATCAAAAAACACAGATGTGAATCGAAGACAAAACTTCAAAAGATGGAGTGCCTCTGTTCTCTTGTTCACTCTCTAAAGCATCTATGTTGGAGTCAGGCACTCAGGCAGGGGTTTGTGGGTAAGCCACAGTGCGGGGAGTTGATGGGCAATTATATTTTTCTGCCACAGCACACACACACACACACACACACAGTCAGGCAGCAGCTCCACACTGGAAACCCTGTCATTAGGAAACCTCAGACTAGCGCACTTCCGTGTGTGTGTGTGTGCGCGCGTCCCGGAAGACATTCCTCACACTGTTTTCTGGAGCATAATGCTGGAGAGGGTATGAGAAGGACAATATTTTATTAGTCTGTGCAAATTTTTATTTATACAGCATTACTAGCAGGGCTTGACATGAACTTTTTTTGTGGCTAGTGGTTTCCAAAGTTACTAGCAACTCAGCATTTTCACTGGCCACAATTTTGACATTGATACCATGGGGAAAGACTGCGATTTAGATATTTTTAATATTATCTCATAATTTGGCAGCAGATATATTAGGCTCCTGTCACTTTAAGAGCTGACGCACAGATCCATTATACTGTTACTCAACTGTTTGTTCACTTAACATTACTGACTTTTTGTCGAATCTATATTTTTTACATTGTATATGTATATACAATGTAAAATAAAAAATGTATATATAAAAAACTGTGTAAATAAAAATGTATATATTGTATATAAAATGAAACCCGCTAAAGTGTCAGAGTAGAACTGACTGCATGAAATGGCGGGAATTCATGTCAAGCCTGATTACTTGTTTTATAACAGGGTTATAATAACTTTGTAGTGAATTTCAGAGAGATTTTGTTTTTATTTGAGTATTTAAAGTCAGTGCAGAAACTGTAGATACAGTATATAATAAAGGTAATTCTAAAACTTTCAGATGTGCAAAAATATAATTTGTTTTTTTTTTAATGATTTTATTTGGCCAATTATCTAAAATACACTCTAGAAGTGCATTTTGTGCGTTATTTTATTTATTTATTTTTTTGTGAATTATTTACAGCTACTTCTAAATTAAATTGTTTTACAGCAATTAATTGTAAACATTGAGATGTGGTTATATTATGAACTGAAGTCAACTGAAGTATTTGACATAAATGGAAGATATGATGAGTGCTTTTACAGTATATGCTTTGGACAAATACAGTAGAAGCAGTTGAAATAAGTCTTTTCTGCTCACCAAGGCTGCGTTTATTTGATCAAAATCAGTATGAATTATTATTACAATTGTTTGTTTTTTGTTTTTCCTTTCTTGTAAGTTGTACTTGACACTGTTTTGATTTTCGAATTGTTACCACCTTACCTTATTTTGATATGTCACTGAAAAAAAATAAACAAATGTTTTAAAAAAAAATATTATTACAATTAAAAATTGTATTTCTATTCTGAGTGTGATTCTGAGCATCATTACTCCAGTCTTCAGTGTCACACGGTCCTTCAGAAATCACTCTAATATGATGATTTGTTGCTCAAGAAACATTTCTTATAATCAATGTTGAAAACAGTTGTGCTGCTTCATATTTTTGTAAAATGCGTATAAAAATAAGTTTCGAACACTGGAATACACACATTTTCTTTCATTCAGACTTGCACACACATGCACAGAAGATTATGTTAATCGATCCAGATGTTAGGTCAGGCGTTCTGAACTACAGAAGGTATAGCATCAGAAGAGAAGTTTTAAAGAATGATAGATGTTAGAAAAACTCAAAGAGCCATGTTAAGATTTGGTTTCATTCAGAAGCGAATGATATCTGAATAAACATCTATATTAAAGCTCATAAATGTTAAAAACTTGTCTTAAAGTTTCTTATTTCTGTTAAAGGTTCTGAGTTTTGGCCTCATGATTCTGATTTGATTAGCGATGTAAAACACGAGTGAAAGTAGGATTTAGAGACATTCGGTTGTAAAATACCTTTCTGCTCCATGGGGAAAAATGACAACACTCAGTAGGGGAGGAGGACCAGGATGCTTTGGAACTACAACACACATAAACAAACACAAAGATGGACATGAATATGAGGATGAACATGAACATATAAAATGAACACAATGAGGGAATCACAGGTACTTCTGCAAAACGGTTCAGTCATTCAAAATAATGACGCTTTCCACTTAACAGTATCGACTCAACTCGGCTTGGCTTTGTTTGGTTTTCCACTGTGTAAAAGTTGTACCTTTTTTTGTTTTTTTGCAAACATAGTACCTCTACCCGTTTTCGGAGTAGTTTGAAGCTGCAGACTCGGAGACCTGCATCTACAGTTCCCCTTCACCCAGAGTGCCGCATTCTCAGACCCCTCGTTTTTCGAGACAGCGCCTCCTATCAAATTGTATCAAATCAACATGTGAATAGGCGTATTTTTTAATCAAACTACTTTAGCTCATCGATACAACATATGAATAGTCCATTTAATATTTGTAAAGATTGATAGATTTGTTAGCATGGTAATGTTGATTAGACCATTATAGGTTGAAATGAAAGAAAAAATGGAATTTGAATTAAAAAAAATTTTTTAAAAAAACATTGTAGCAATATAACATCACATACTATTTTTCAGAAGATAGTTCAATCTGTAATTGTATCCCTTCCATCAGTAACAATGAGTTTTTTTGGAACATGCATTAAGCAGGGAACGCAAATATTTATTGGATCATTTATTTGGAGACCGTAATATTGCATCCTATTGTTTTTAATTGCATTTGGATAAGCGTGCGCTGTACTCTGTGTGCGGGTGTAATACTATTTTTCGAACAGCAGGAGGCGCTGTGTTTGAAAAACAAGAGGGTCTGAGAATGCAGGACTCTCGGTGGGGGGCTGTAGATGCAGGCTCCGAGTCTGCAGCTTCATAATGTTGGCGTTTTCGAGTACTTTTTTTGTATCACCTCCGGTGAGGTTCTGAGCGAGCTGATGCCGAGGCGATACTAAAATGTGACGTGAAAACAATGCCGACTGCTGATTGGTCAAACAGAATCGTCACTATTCACTGCGTCATCATTGCATGCGCCGGATGGAGTTTCCCAGAATAACCCCGTCATTTTTAAATAGTTTGGCCAGAGATAGTTACTAAACTAACTATTATTATGCCAACTCAGAAGAATACGCTGTGGTCAAACGAGGAGGTACTGGTAATGGAAAAGCGCCATAACACAACACTCATGACTCAAGCAATCGGGGAGAACCAGGAGACTCAAAAACTCCTTTATACCAACTGCTATTTTAATGTTGAATAGTCTCTAACCATGTGCCTTTTTAACTTTGTCTAATGTTACTTGTGTTAATGTAATGTGTAAAAACTAATTTCCTAAGGGATAAATAAAACTGAACTGAACTATGCTTGTCAAAACATGACGTGATGATATAGATGTAGGTGATTATATATAATTAAGAAGTCATCTGCAGTACTTCAACTTTTATAACAGCAGCTGTGTCTCGATTCGCATACATATATAGTGTGCACTAAAAACAAGCTCTACTGGTGATGGAAAAGTACGTGCTTGCACGGTGCAGTTTGGTTCAAGAAGTATTTTCCCATTCTTCACAAAAATTTAGTATCCTATTTTCAACATACTATAATTTGAGACTCACTAATACTATCTTGCACACTATGTAGGATGGATAGTGTGTGAAATTGGCATGTGTCCTAAACAGGTGCAATGCATTTCAGAAGCAAATAACTTTTAGGTCACGACAAATAAAAGCTTGCTGTTTAATATGCAGTCATGTTTTGGACCAATCAGAATTGACAGTGGGCGGGACTACCCAATGCAACATAGAAGGATGGCTTATTTCTGTAGGCCAAAACCCGGAAACGAGTTATGAATCAATACGTTTATGTTTAAATGCCTGAAATAAGGATATATACATATATATATATAAAGGAAATATATATATATATATATATATATATATCAATATATATTAACATTTTATTCTATGACATTAAATACATCTTGCGATTTTTTTCAAAGCCGTTACTTGTCTTGAAAAATGTGGTTTAGTAATGGTGACATTGAAGTCATGTGACTGTAGTGTAAGTTCAAAAATAGCTTACATTTAGCTTCTTCTGAAGATTGTATTTAGGCTTCAAAATTCTCAAGAAGATTCTCACAATAATAAATCATAAACTTTTGTTGGTAACAATATTAACTGCAATAACCCATAGCGTTTTAGTCAAGGTGATATAGAAAAATATATCAGCACTCTATAGACCCAAAGCGATCAGCAATATGTTGTCACTTGTCATGACAATGAAAAACAAGTCAAATGAACATGAACAAGATTGAATCATGTGTTATCATCTGATGGTTAGATTACAGTGTGGTAAGTAAAGATATACATAATTCAACACAGCTGACCGAACGTCTGTTAGCAGCCTAAAACATCCTGAAAGAAATAGTGTTATCATACACTGTTAAACAAAGAAATTAATGTGGTTTGTCCTCACGGCTGCATGGTTGGCTGCAAAAAGAGGAGTTATTTTCATAATGACCGGCGTGGTATACATATTACGTCTTTACAGCACGACATCCAGAGAGATGCTCCCTGCTTTCAGATCAGCTGGATCAAAATAAACATTCAATTAAAATGACCAAATGAACTGGCAAACTGGCTAATATAGTTATATACCTGCTTCTGCTTTATTCAGAATGAGTCAAAATATGCAAACTATGAGACTGAAAAATGTCTAAATAATCTCTAGAACCATCATGAGCATCAATGCAAAGAAAAAATAATCTATTGCTGTAAGGAACATGTTGATTGCATGCTTCACAGGGTTCATTTGAAAAGAAATTAAGGTTTTTGATGATTTTCTCTATATAATGGACTTCAATGGGAACCAAACGGTTCAAGGTCCAAATGAGAGTTTCAGTGCAGCTTCAAAGGTCTTTTAACGACACCAGGCGATGAATAAGGGTCTTATCAAGCGAAAAAATCGGTCATTTAAAAAAAAAAAAAAAGTTTAACTTTTATAAGCACAAATGCTCGCCTTGCTCTGTTCTGAGGCACGTTCGTGACTTCCTGTTTAAACTCGTTCATCAAAATGAACAAACCTTTTTTCGAGTCATGACTCGAAGGGTCCTAGATAAGACCCTTATTCATCGTCTAGTGTCGTTTAAAGCCCTTTGAAGCTGCACTGAAACTCTCATTTGGACCTTGAACCGTTTGGTTCCCATTGAAGTCCATTATATGGAGAAAATCCTGGAATGTTTTAATCAAAAACCTTAATTTCTTTTCGACTGAAGAAAGAATGACATGGACATCTTGGATGACATAGTTTTTTTAAAGTGAACTACTCCAAAGCCTATGCAATTTCAATGTCTGTTTCTTAAAGGGATAGTTCACCCAAAAATACAATTTCTGTCATTATTTTCTCACCCTCAATATGTTTTGAACCTGTATGCGTTTCTTTGCTCTGTTGAGCTTAAAAGAATATGGGTAACCAAAAGTTTCTGTTTCACCATTGACTTCCACAGTATATATTTTTTCCATATTATAAGGAAGTCAAAGTGAACTATCTCTTTAAGACCAGCATTTTGATATTATTGTGTGTATTTGACTGTAAAAGTGCAATAAGCTGTAAAAAAGAACACAATTTAGTACTGAGAGACGTCTTTATGTGCCGCACTTGCGCAAATTATGCACAATACGCGCCAACCTGCTGAAATTCAAGCCCTGCAACACCAATAATATTCATCCGGAGCAAATGAAACGAGTGAGGGGAGGCGGGTTTGTGTGTAATTTACTGTTGGGAAAGACATGTCGGGATGTATCTATGGAAAATGAGTATTGGAAGAGTTCCAGATATACGTCAATATCGATATCTATATTTTTGGACAAATATTTGTATATTATATAGCCTATACACTGCTGAAATCTGCTCTGAAAGCAGGTTTGGTTATGGTTTTTTTTAGACCATTTTGGTATTATATGAGTGGAGAATTGAAATGAGTATTTCATTTAAAAGTATTTTATAATTGTCTCACATGTTTCACAATAAGCACTAAAAAAGCATACTAAATACTTTCACAAGCAGATATTTGAAGGAAAACATACACAAATAAAGGACAACAATGGTGGACTGATTTATCTAAGACAACATCTCCATGCAGTGCAGCGTGTCGGTTCACCAGTGACACACAAGCGTGTTTACCTGTGTTTGTGTTGTCTGAGTTTCTATGTCTCTCTCTGTCCTTTCCTAAACACACAGACACACTATCATCATCATGATCATCATCATCATCACACCGTCTACAAGAAAGACCAGGTCTGAGGTAACAGCACATGGTTCAGTGGGCAGATGTTTACCGTGGTCAGGTGTCTCTCTCTCTGCTGGCATGTCCTGTGGGCACGGGGCGACGGGTAACTGGGCATGATGGGCGGAGCCATGGAGATGGATAATGGTGACCCTCCGCTGCCTCTCGCTGACCTCCTGCCTCTGC
This sequence comes from Hybognathus amarus, assembly GCA_030378365.1. Lineage (NCBI taxonomy): Eukaryota > Metazoa > Chordata > Actinopteri > Cypriniformes > Leuciscidae > Hybognathus > Hybognathus amarus. Next base: position 26,431 of record JAQIUQ010004437.1, read on the forward strand.
TGCTGGTCTGATGATGTGCAGTTACACAAACACAAGGCAAATCCATCCGTCATTTATATCAACAAGAGGAATAATAATGTCTGGAACACAGATAGTGAGGTATATACACTCTGAAGTTTAATACTTAAGAGTTTAACCAAGAGCAATATAATAACAGTGATGCATGCAACTCAAGCACTACTAGTAATTAGAAATAGCATAGTGTGAGTTATATGAAATCATAATTGCACATTTGAAATAATCATGATGTTTGGTATTTGTCCTTTTTCATTTGTTTTAAAGGTGCATTGTGTAATATTTAGGAGGATCTGTTGAGACTGACAGGAATGCAATATCATACACATAACTATGTTTTAGTGGTGCATAATGAACCGTTATGTTTTAATACCTTAGAATGAGCCATTTCTATCTACATACCACGGGTCCACATACATTGAAATGCGCAGTCATGTTTCTACGGGAGCCTTAAACTGACAAAAGTGTTTCGCCACTATGTTGTTCTTCGTGCAAAGAAGCTAGGTAAAGTCAGCAGAGAAAACACTGACACAATCATGAACAAGCAACAATAATATTCGCAATAACATCGTTTTACTGAATAATTAAGTAAACCTAATTTCTTAATTTATCTTAGTAAAGAAACCTCATTGCTTAACTGGCTTCTCTCTGCTGTCTCAGACAACGACATCTTTTCCTGTCGGCCACCGTAAGTAACTTCTGCCGGGTTGCAATTCGCGACCTCACCACTAGATGTCGCTAAAATCACACACTGCACCTTATAACTTAGTTGCCTTGGAAAAGTTTCAGAACTAAAATTACTAAAACTGAAATAAAATAAATAATATATACACAAATTCTAAGAAAAACTAATAAAAATGAAAAAAAATGACTATAACTTAAACTAAAATTAAAACTAAAAATGCTATCTTGTTATGTTAAGTTGTGTTATTGTTAACCTAAACTTAAACTTCAACTATTAATAAAAGAATTAAAAAAAATATTGAAATACAGCTGAAATCAAATAAAATATTTAAATATTCGATGGAAAACTTAACCAAAAATTTAAAATGCTGCCTTGGTTATTAATTAAAAAAAAAAAAAAAAACAGTTAAAAGCACTAAATTTAGTAAAACTAAAACTGAAACAAACTAAAAATTCCATCTACATAGAAATACTTTAAATAAACTTAAATAAAACAAAAATTACAATAAAAACTGAAAATTCGAAAAATTTACAAATACTATAATATATAAATGTATATAAACTGGGCGTAATTCAGAAAATGGAATCGTTTCCATCTTCCTCCACTAGAGGGCGGTCGGTGTCTGAATGGAGGATTATGAATAACCCAAACAACTGCTTAGATGAGATGTGATTGTCAGAAGGTGTTCTCAGGATAAAGGGATAAATATGATGATTGATCATGGAGCGGCAGTGATTAGTAAAGCTGTCTAACCTCTGTACAGCGCCCGCAGGCTCTGCTTGGCATGTCGATGCAGCTCTTGGACGCAGGCGGGCCGGGTCGAGGGCAGGAACACGTTCCTCTGCAGGAGCCAAGGGGCCTGGTAGTGTCCACTCAGCTTACTCTCAATGTCCAGATTAGACAGCGCTGCAGAGAGAACCACAAAGACATCATTCACACATTACTGGCCATATGTTTACGTCGACATAGTAACTGCTTTAATTTGTGGATGTTTACTACTTAATTACCCTTTTTAGAGGAAAAAATGACAGGAAAAAGGAAATGAAAAATTTGAAAAAAAAAAAATATATTTCTATACCTCAACTATATTGTTAGATGGGCTTCATTGCACATTCTCTTAACTTTATAAGATTCCCCAAGACAGTCAGTCACACTATAAAAAATAATCCTGTAAAAAAACGGTAAACTACTCGCAGCATTGGTTGCCAGCATCATACCGTAACTATACGGTGTGTTACTGTTTCTGTGTTAGAGCATATAGCTGTTAAATTAAAGTTTTATACTGTAGCTGACAATACAGTATATAACTGTTCTTTTCAAAAACAGCAACACACCGTATTTTTACAGTATGATGCTAGAAACCACAGCCGCCAGTAGTTTACTGTTTATTTTATAGGATTATTTTGCTCCGATTGAGAGCTTTAACTCTTAACATTGCTTATAAACCTGCTCTAATCACTTCCTCAAATGCTCTCAGAGAAGCTACAACTGGTGTGAAGTGCAAATAACCTCAGTGCTGATCAAATACACAAACAATGCTGTGATCTGCCAGTGGCTAATGGATCAGTATGTGAGAAACAAAAGGATTTAATGGAACCAAACACCCTGATTCATGAGCCTAAAGCAAACATAAGCAGTCTACAGTGGCAAAGTGTATTTCAAACCAGATCTGCACCTACAATCACATACTTTCAGTAGGCGAAACACAGAATGTGCAATATCAAACATGATTATGACAACAAAGTGAATGCAGTGCATCTGAATTACATTCATACTATAAAAAAAACGCATGCAAAGTATAAAATAAGTACCAACTCAAGAGTATGGGATTTCAGACACATGCTCATAACTATAGTATTGCACTGTAACTATTGCTAAATTGTTTTAACCCAACTTTGGGTCAAATATGGACAAACCCAGCAATTGGCTTCATTTTTTTATAATTAAATTTTTAACTCAACGTTTGGGTTTGATCTGACCCAAAGTTGGGTTAAAACAACCCAGCATTTTTAGAGCATTGGCATGCAGAGTCGAATCCCGATCCCATCTCTCTTCCATTGACAGACATTCAAAATTAGCTGATACAGACTAAACCATTTGTAAGAAATGTTTAAATCACAAATATCATAATATTACTTTAGTATTTGCATATTTAAAAACAGGAAATACACATAATTTATATTTTTCATGCAAACACACACACACGCGAGTGCCTCAGTTCTGAATAGACACAGAGAGTCTGTCTGACTGGGATGCTGCCAGCAGTGTTCGCTGTAATGCGAGTGAATAGACGTTCAGCTCCTCTATATGAGACGTTCCTGTCACCAGCATTAATGCAGAGCAATCTAGGTCACAAACTCAATAGAGCACAACTCTTTTTCTGTTATGTGTGTGTGTCCTATGTCTGACACACAAACACACATATTTTGCACACTTTACAGAAAAATTACGTCATGATGCAAATAACAATAAAATGTGAATGTGCTTTCTATAAAGTCTACAAGGGTCAATTTTGTTAATATTAATTAATAATAATAATAAAATTTGCTTTTCAATGTTCTATGGTGATATTGCATGAATTGCTAAATGAAAAAAAATATTTTTAATCAAAAAATATTTTATTTGGCAGAGGAAAATTTACATTTAAATGTATGCATTTTCTGTATGTTTTTTTTTTTATTTTTTTAAATGGGTTAAGTTTCATGTCTCATCAGTTTTATTTATTATATGTCATCATTTTTAACATTGATAATCAGAAATATTTCTCGAGCAGCAAAACATAATATTAGAGTGATTTCTGAAGGATCATGTGACAATGTGAGAAATGATGCTGAAAATTCAGCTTTGATCACAGGAATAAATTAAATTTTATAATATATTCACTTCGAAAACTGTTCTTTTAATTTGTAATAATATTTCACAATTTGTTCAAATAAATGCCGCCTTGGTGAGAATAAGAGACTTCTATCAAAAACATTAAAAAATGTTCTGATCCCCCAACTTTCAAACAGTAAGATTAAGAGCAATTTTCACTTTTTAAAAGTCTGTCCCCAAATTAACAGCAAATATAATGTTTTAACATACTATTATCCCAGAAATGGCACACATCATCTTTAAAGTTGATCCACTGCAACAGAAACTTCTCAAGAGCATGACATGACCAGAGACCTCATCATCATAATCATCAATCGGCTGCGAACAGGGTAGGTTTGCAGTCTGACAATTTTCTCCATTCCCTGCGATCTTTAGCGATCGCAGGGAATGAAAGACCTCTTCCGAGATAATGCATCTGCTCTGCTACGAAAGGCGTCTGCTAAGCATTTCCGGCTCTGTGTCGTCCTGGATTTGTCTTTCAGCTGTTCTGCAGACCACCTCTGCCATCCCATACCCCGCTCTCCTTTGTAGCTATGCCAGATTATTCCTCTCATTTCTGATTTCTCCCATCTGGGACTAGATTCAAAGGTTTCATTTCAGGAGAGTATCTGTCTGGAAGCGAGCAGGACCGGTGTCCTGGGCCAGTTCTGAGTCTGGATCAAAGACTTCTGACATGTGAAGATGAACCGGGCCTTAGATGTAATAGCTGCCTTTCACTCTGAAAAATAACGCTTCCAAAATCCGATTTCACGGCATTATGTCAGGAGAAGCTGTGCTTCAGAGAAAGAGAAACTTAAAGGGATACTTCACCTCTGGAAAGATGAATGTGTATTTAAAATGGGTCATTTATGTAGAAGAAATGAGAAATTATTTGGAGCTTTCAAGACTAAGAAAAGAGAGAAAATGTGTTTTTGGCTTATGCAGATGAAAGACAACAACTCCCAGAATGCCCTTGCTTCACTGCCCTAGGAGGCCATGCCTACCGGTAACAGAGCACAGTCATTAAACAACAAGTCTAGGCTACTAGTGAGTCTCCGTGATGAGTCTACCCGAAAATGTGTTTCGAGATCGCCCAAAATGTCCGGGATTCAGTTTTTGCGTTCTACAGTCGCCGTTCATTATGTTTGGCGGAGCGCGGGTCGAGTGAGGGCCACGGGAGAACGGCGCGAGGCCGGTGGCGTGATTACCGATGAGCGACACCTGTGAGACGCACCGGTCTCGTATCTCTCACGGAGGAGCGGGAATTTTCTTAGCAATGTTAAAACGCACATCAACCGATCACTTGTTTAGCGTTCATGTAAACACTACATTCAGATTCACCAATGGAATGAATTCAGTTAGATTGAAACAAAAGCTGTGCATGTAAACAATGAATGGCGACTGCAGAAAGCAAAAGCTGAATCCCGGACATCAACGACTGGACATGTCCGGGAAAGAGGATGGTAACCCCGACGACTCAGCTTTCTCCACAGAACAAGAGCCTGCTAGCTTAGTTTCCAAACAAAGATGGCCGACACTATGTGTTCATTCTATAAGTGAGATCGCCCTCTATGGGCGGGTTGAGGAGACGCGGGACAGACCCTGACTACTGACTGTAGTCTTTAATCTCTGCCTGAAAAGATCTGATTTGAGGAAAAAAATCTGATTTGACCGCATTTTCAAACAGCCTTAGCATGATGGGAAGCATTAAGAAGGTTTAAAGTAGGGTTTCCAAGTGTGACCCCCGCTGAGGACTGAACTCTTGCCCTTCTCGGTTCCCTTTACTCAGACAGACACGGCTCCAGTCAACCATGGGGATGTAGCATTGCAGCCCATCAACTCACAATCAAGATGAAAACCACAGACCATCACGCCATGCAACTAAGCACAAAAACAGTTAGGTGCCATGCCAATTGGTCATCAATCTCTGAGAAAGTTCATATATACAAATCTAATATAGTCTAATATATAAATCTAATAATCTATAAGTGAAAATGTAACAAATTTAAAGTTTTATGCTGATATGCACATTTTTTATAAAGAAAAAAAAAATTAATTCACAAAAAACATTAGATAATAGGGGACTGCCCTTTTGATAAATTTAATAAATAACAATAAAATAAAGTAGCCTTGCAGACCATCCTGATCTTCGCAAGCTTTCAAGGTTACACTCACAGTCTGGATACTTTCCGTTAAAGAAAATTTGGGAGCAGTTCACCAAACGAACGTCCAATCAGCGTTGGCTTTGAGGCGGGTTGAGGTGTGACGCAATCAAGCGGAAGCAACGCGATCTAGAAACATTTTCAGACAGCGGTAGTCCTAATTCTTTTAGCCGCTCGCTAATGCTTTTTCTCTTGCATCCTTCTTGTGAAATATGGACCGGGCAGCTGAAATGGTGCCTTTTATTCGCAAATTGTAGTTACATAAACGGCAAATATCCTTTGCCAACATGTTGCTTATTTGCTGAGCTAACGAGCCTTTACCTGCAGCAGCAAGTTAGTACGTCATGTGCTTCGTTGATCTGATTGGTTGATTTGGCCCGTCTATCACCAACATAGGCCAATCAGCTAACCAGTATTTTCGCCCCTTACCAAAACTTCTTCAACTGAAGGTTTCCAGATGGATATGCGGAGCAAATCCATCTGGCGGAGTCAGGTTAAAAATAAAGGTTCAATAAATTTAATAAAAATAATACTTTTTGTAAAGAAATAAATACATTAAATGAATACAAATTAAATCAATGAATTCTATAAAATTAAAAATACTGTATATATATATTTAAATATTATATATATATATATATATATATATATATATATATATATATATATATATATATATATATATATATATATATATATATATAAATTGTATATGTACTAATATATATTTAAAATAAATTAAAATCCAAAGTGAAAGTTTTGCATGTTTTTGTGGTGAAAATACAGACTTGGTATGAATATTCCTTTAAACTAAAATAGAATCTACAAACAGAATATTTAGTTATTATGTTTGGTACTATGGATGGGATCAAATGGGGACATTGCATAAATAATAAAGTGCATTATTGAATGCATTAAAAACTAATGACAATGGTGAATTTGACCCAGAAGAATTTGTATAAAATTCATTAGTACCATTATAGTAACAGAAGGGATCTCACAAGACCTCTTAACCAACACATTCTGAAAAGACAAAGCCATATTGATTCTTATTCTAAGACTTATAGGTACTCAAGGGGTTATTTTAGGCAAGCAATAGCCTACAAGATCCTCAAGCATTTCTCAAGCTCAGTCAGTCGGTTGATTCAAGAGCAGGGTAGTTGTGTGGAAGGGGGGCTGGGGTATCTCTCCTTATAGAGCTGTTTGGTTTTTAGTTGTTTAGCAGCATGGGGTAAAGAGCAACCCAGCAGTGATCTCTAACTGGAATAACAACTCTTTCTTTCCATCCCTCCACAGTCTCCGAACACCTCAGAGAGAGAAGGGCATTTGTCTACATGGGTCTCTTCAGCAGCTGTTGCACCTAATTGATAAACACCCTAAAGCATTTCCACACTAAACTGAGAAAAAGAAACAACGGGGGTTTCAACACTTTTGAAAACAGCAGTGCAAAGGTAATTCAAAAGAGTCCCTCTCTGTACATTATCTAGTGATCATGGCAGCAGTTATTCATAATAGAGATTTTAACTAATCCATTAATTCATTTTACGGAATTAAGCGTTAAACAAAAAAAGAAAATGTGCAAATAAACCACTTTTAACAGGCACAATTAAGTCTTGGTGAAATCAACCTCATCCACACAAATCAGAGAACTCTCAAAAGTGGTAAACTCTCCAATGCCTCTGCTCCACAATGACACAAGTAAACAATTCCCAAAAACAATAGAAATGGTTGGAGTGGAGACCGCTTGTCTACTGATTGTATCATCCGAGATAAGCCAACAGGCTTATTCTGGCATGAAAAGTGGAGATGGGAAGCAGGACAGACTTTATCATTGAACCTTTTCCTTTCCAGGTCCTGTTCCCTGTTTTCTTTGCTATCTTTCCAAAGTCAGTGCTATTCTTCAATCATCAATGCTATCTGTAGATTAAACATGTAAAATGGCATTTTTTAACACCACAGTTGGAAAGTCGAAGTTGGAGGCCTTGGCGCCAAATCATTGCAGATATTCCAAAACCTCAAACATTCAAATTGAATTGATACTTTAACTAACAGAACATTCTGTGTGAACATTTCATAGTTGCAGTGTTAAGATTTCATCCAAGCTCTTTTACTGTAAAAATCAAGGGTGCAGAATCCAAACTCAGTGGTTTGCATCAACAAAGTGACACCAATGCAACTAAATTGAGCCCAATTTTATGCACATGTATTATGTCATGCAATGTAGTAACTCTAAATGAGAATGCAAAGAGTGGCGTGATCATTTAAATGCAAGTAAATCTACATTATAATGTAAAGTATGAAAACCCGCATATTCAATTTGAAATTTGCTTAAGAATATATTTAACTGTGTTATTAAATTGCTAAAGTTTTTTTTCTTTATCCTAAGGCCTTTAGGAGAGCGCTAGATTATGGCAAAGGTAATCTAAATGTAAAAATGGATGTAATAAGCATGTACAATTAAATATCCAGTGTTGGCCATACCAATATATCATGCATCCCTAGTACAAACTTCTTGCAAGAAAAAGCATAGTGACCCCCAGCTATTTTAACTGCTGTCAGTACTTTAAGACTGTCCTGTTTCCCAAGCTCAAACCCACCATCTTCAGTCTACAATCACCCTCTAATCACCAGCCACTGGTTGAGACATCGAAGCCTGAGCCAAACCCCGACCACTGGCATTCTCCAATCCAAACACACACACACACCTCCTGACGTGGGAAAGTCTAGCCCTCCAAATGTTAGCCATTCGTTCCAATGACACCACGCCTCACTGAAGACCACCTTCCCTCCCCACAGGTCACAGCACATTTGGTATTACCACAAGTCAAAAGTTTGGTTTAGCCTAAATAGCGAGTCAATCTGGCAAATCTTCCAGGTACACAACATCACAACCATACGAACGTGGTTAATAAGTCCATTGGGTCACCAAAGAAGTGAAGTAATGCACATTTCACACTGTAAAAATGATGCAAAAGTAGACTTAGTAACATTCAAATGACATGAGTTCACTTAAGTCAGAGTTTCTAGGCTATACATCAAATTACACCCAGGATTAAGATTGCAAACGGAATTTGAGAGTTATGGATCAACTCTAAATCAATGGACAGCCATAAAAAGCTACAAAGTGCAGCATTAAAGATGTCACAATGACAGGAGACATCGACCATACCTTTAGACCTCAGCGGCACGCAGCATTCGAGAGCCATTGCTGTGGTGGACTGTCTCAACCGAGATGGTCAGCAAGGGATGAGTGTGTCTCTATCTTCCTCCTTGGGTTTTTTCTTATGATTTCATTTGCTTTTCTGCTTCAGCCCCCTGGGGCTTGTTCATCACCCCATGGAATCACAGCACACTTCTTTCTCTCCCTCTCTTTCTCTCTCTGACTGACTGAGACCTCAGGCTACTTTCAGCTCAGCTTTGCTGCAACATCTGCCACCCCCCAATCTCCAGCCTTTTACCCTAGATATCCTCTACCCCCTATTGCTGGTGCACATGGTTCAGTCCGGCCACTTGGGCCACTGTAATCCTGTTATGCTTCACAGAGCAGTCCAAAGGAAGGAAGCACAGGGTCACTAATCCACACCACTCCTGGTGGGACCCAGTTAATGCTGCTAGTTGCACAGACTCATGTATGCACGATCGAATTCACACTAATCAGCAATTCAGGGCAACTTAAAAATCAATATCAAAGAAGTTTAATACAAAGAAACAAGCTGACATTTACAAAGCATGAAAACACTAGATGCCCTTTCAAAACTTTCTGTTTGACTGGACAAGTCAATTTCTGGCTCAACCAAAGTTGTGAGTTTGTGGTGCGTATTACCGGTTTGTCCAGATAATTGTAGACAAAGGTGTTTGGGAAACATGGAAAGCCATCAGTCTTGTGATCTATTTAGTAGCAGAGTAATTTCAGACTTCAATAGACTTCCATTGCTCTTTGCTAGTGGAGCTGGAAGACCATAAGTTTGTTAAAGGTTAAAGGTCTGTAACCTTTTCTTGGGCACTAGACTCAGTATAATAGCTGCATCCTGTCTATTGACAAATAATCCAATACTGTCAATGAGGCTACAATTAAACGACCCATAAAACAAGGACTTGTGCTCTAAGATCTTCAGTACAAGAAACCAGTATGCAATTTACAACCTATTGTTTTCAGACCCAAAGTTGAAATGGCTCAGTTACTACAGTAAATAGGTTGTCTTTACTGTGAGTTGTGGCAGACTTGCATACGTGTCTGTCATATGTGTGTGTGTGTGTTATGTTAGCTGGTACACTAATCACTACTGTGTCATGGTGGTGTAGAAGAGTCAGATGGTAAACTACAGATCAGCTCTTTAACCTGGTCCATAACAGAGGGGAAAAATAATCAAATAACATCTCCTTAGTGTCTCAATTGTTTCTCATACACCAGTGGGCTTAAATCAGGAGCAAATCGAGACTATTTCCTGATACCCTTGGGCACTAATCTCACATGTGTCCTTTTGAGTGCCAGAATACACCTAAACAATGTCCCAAACTCAAATGACCATAGTCTGCAATAGAAAGCCGGAGATTGAATATAAAGTAATCATTAAAAAAGCTACACAATCCAAATGAACTGTATAGCTCTATTCGCCTAAACAAAGAAAAAACATCTGAGACAAAGTAAAAACTTGAATAAGATTTTGTTTTAAGTGCAACCTTTGAGCAATGACATTTCCCTTTGGAGGTTCTCATTTGCATAAATATTGCTGACTAAATAAGAGGAGATTTCATATGCAAGGCTTTGAGACATGTCTCAAAAAGACAAGGACACTTATTTTTGTGTTGATTACAAACACAATTCTCAGACAGAGAGAGAGAGAGAGAGAGAGAGATACCCGCCTCCATCTTAATCTCCTCTAATCCGACCCACTCTCAGCCTCTGCTGACCTTGGCGCCATCATGACCAAATGCTGGAGTGACACCACAAGAACAGTGTTTAAACACACAAAGCTGTTAACACCTGAGACAAGAGAGGTGGATGTGTGTTTATAGTAGTTAAAAAATCCGTGTATTAGCATTAAACACTTTTACAGCACTTCACAACATTGCATTTTGGGTGCAGACAGGTTACACTGCAAACATTCTATAAACCACACCATAAAAAAGTCACTTATGCTCGTGGCATTTATTTGATCAGAAAAAAATGTGAGATATTATTGCAAGTTAAAATCACTGTTCTCTATGTGAATATATTTTAAAATTTAATTTATTCCTGTGATCAAAGCTGTATTTTCAGCATCACTACTCCAGTCTTCGAGTCACATGATCCTTCAGAAATCACTCTAATATGATGATTTGATTCTCATGAAACACTTCTGATTATTATTAGTAGTGTATATACCGATGTGCAGCTTCATATTTTTATGGAAACTGTGATTCTTTTTTATTTTTGAGATTTTTTTGATGAATAGAAAGTTCAGAAGACCAAAAAATATCTTATAAAAGTCTTTACTGACACTTCTGATCAATTTAATGTGTTCTTGCTGAATACAATAATTATATTTCTAACAAAAAAACACTTCCAAATAAAACAGTTTGGAAATGTTATGATAAAAGATTTCAAATCTAAAAGGTTTTCTGTAGATAGCGTCAATAAATCAATATAAAAGTTATATTTTTAAAAAACAAAAACACAATGTTCCTTATTTATATCTCTAAAATACATTTAATGTTCTCGATAAACACTTAATTTTTTAAAGAGCGAGGCAAAAATGTTTTGCGAATGCTGAATGTAGAGACAGAGGTTGGATGTGATAGTGTGCTTCATAAAATATTCAAAAGGAATGTTCTAACAACACCAAAGCAATGTTTCTGCAAAGTTATGAAAACACTTTTAAAACAATATCAGTCATATTAAGTACGTTAGGAGGAAAATCTTTTATCACAGCCTTTAACCAACTTAAAAAAAACAAACATTTTACAATAAAGCTGGGTATTACATTTCAGTGTTCCTTTCCACTATGCTCATAAATGATTCATCTGCACTGTATGCGTGGACACAATGAGTGGGGAGGAGGAGCTTTAGTCTCAGACAGCAGGTAGACGTCCAAAAATAACACGTCTAATAAATCAGCTATAATTTGGCTGGGTTACCATTAGTCTGAAACAAAGCCAAGGGCGCACACACACACACACACACACATACAGCAGAGACATAAGGCTGTTGGGTCAGTGGATCTGTTATAAATGCTAATTCATCACTGTAACCAAAGTGTGATTAACTTTTCAACAGTGACACTTAAGAGTGTGCTAAAGTCAGCATGTTTATATTTAGCTGGACATTTGCACACTTGCGATTTGCAGGTTATAGCCGTCGTGTTTTTATGTTTTATTATTGAATATCTCCACTATGATCTCAGCACAGGAAGAAAAGCTTTCCCTCTAATTCTGTCTTTCTTTCTCCTGATCTTTGGCTCCTTCCTCAGTGATGAAGCTCTTTGATCAGGTCTCAGTAGGTGGAGCTCATAGATCATCCAGGAATGTGATTGTAGGTTTTATTAAGCCTGAGTCTACCATCCGCTCCCATGACCACTACAGCCGCCACTGCCCCGCAGGTACAACCACACTCGTCACCATTCCACGCCTTTCAGTTATTACTTCCTTAAAGGGATAGTTCAACCCCAAAAGGAAAATTCTGTCATCACTTACTCACCCTCATGTTGTTCCAAACTTTGATGGAGTTTCTTTTTTCCTACCAAAAATAAAAGATATTTTGAATAATGTTGGGAAAAGTCAATGGCGTCTGGTTACCAACATTCTTCAAAATATCTTCTTTTATGTTACGCAGAAGAAAGAAACTCCAACTTGAGGGTGAGTAAATGATGACAGAATTTTTTATTTTGGGATGAACGTCCCTTTAAGACTAAAAAAATTATTTAGAATTAAAAAATAAACTAAAGAAAATATTATAGGTTCATAAGATAACAAGATTTTAGATGCGAGTAAACTTGTGCATGCTATTTTTTAGTATGCATTAGGACAGTAAGATTTCAAACACTATTGTTGCCACATGACCTCAAAAAAAAGGTTATTTTAGCCTATATAAATTTTTTTGCCAATATTAATGTATAAAAAATGTGTGTAGTGGTTCCTGTAATTTTAGTGAAACCAGCATAAGTGATTTTCAGCATCATTACTCCAGTCTTCAGTCACATGATCCTTCACATGATCATAATGATTTGCTGAAATGAAGCATCTGAACTTCTGAACTATTCATATACACACACACACACACACACACACACATATATATATATATATATATGAAGAGTTCAGATGCAAAAGCCTCTAAGTGCCATTTGAAATTTTCTTCTAAAATGATCATTTTTATCAAGCTTGTATATTTAAGTTCAGTAATTTCACTTAAATGGCAATGAAGATTACCTATTAATTGTCATTTAAGTGAAATTACTGAACTTAAATATACAAGCTTGATAAAAATGGTCATTTTAGAAGAAAATTTCAAATGGCATTTAATTTTAGACCGCAGATTTGTCGGCTGCACATCCATGATGCGAATCTCCCGTTCTCACCACATCCCAAAGATGCTCTATTGGATTGAGATCTGGTGACTGTGGAGGCCATTTGAGTACAGCGAACTCATTGTCATGTTCAAGAAACCAGTCTGAGATGATTCCAGCTTTATGACATGGCACATTATCCTGCTGAAAGTAGCCATCAGAAGTTGGGTACATTGTGGTCATAAAGGGATGGACATGGTCAGCAACAATACTCAGGTAGGCTGTGGCGTTGCAACGATGCTCAATTGGTACCAAGGGGTCCAAAGAGTGCCAAGAAAATATTCCCCACACCATGACACCACCACCACCAGCCTGAACCGTTGATACAAGGCAGGATGGATCCATGCTTTCATGTTGTAGATGCCAAATTCTGACCCTACCATCCGAATGTCGCAGCAGAAATCGAGACTCATCAGACCAGGCAACGTTTTTCCAGTCTTCTATTGTCCAATTTCGATGAGCTTGTGCAAATTGTAGCCTCAGTTTCCTGTTCTTAGCTGAAAGGAGTGGCACCCGGTGTGGTCTTCTGCTGCTGTAGCCCATCTGCCTCAAAGTTCGACGTACTGTGCATTCAGAGATGCTCTTCTGCCCACCTTGGTTGTAACGGGTGGTTATTTGAGTCACTGTTGCCCTTCTATCAGCTCGAACCAGTCTGGCCATTCTCCTCTGACCTCTGGCATCAACAAGGCATTTCCGCCCACAGAACTGCCGCTCACTGGATGTTTTTTCTTTTCGGACCATTCTCTGTAAACCCTAGAGATGGTTGTGCGTGAAAATCCCAGTAGATTAGCAGTTTCTGAAATACTCAGACCAGCCCTTCTGGCACCAACAATCATGCCACGTTCAAAGTCACTCAAATCACCTTTCTTCCCATACTGATGCTCGGTTTGAACTGCAGGAGATTGTCTTGACCATGTCTACATGCCTAAATGCACTGAGTTGCCGCCATGTGATTGTCTGCTTAGAAATTAAGTGTTAACGAGCAGTTGGACAGGTGTACCTAATAAAGTGGCCGGTGAGTGTATATATATATATATATATATATATATATATATATATATAGATTCCATTCAAATTATTGCTCAGAAATCAAATAGTTGACTAAACCTCAGCCGATCAGGGAAGCACAGGACATCTTTTCTCCTCTCTCTTAAACTAACACTGGATCAGGCGACCTGGTTCTTCTATCCAGTGCTGAATAACAGTGGTTTAGTGTGTGACACACACACCGCCTGAACGCTACAGCTAAGAGAACACATGGGTGGTATTTGTGTGCTCAGTGAGAATGAATTAAGACCACAAGTGTGCGTAACGCTGACTGGATTAAACTACATATCCACAGCGGGACGCCTGTACCGAATCATTAAAGAATCAAGTGATGTGGTTAAAAGACCTTCCGTTTCCAAACCAGAGCCTGTAACAGCAAACTGAACTCTGACAGAAATGAACTTCATTAGACATTTCGGCCAGAACCGTAAAAGCGCATCAGCATCAACTTTTTGAAATGTGTCTTTTACCACCATGAAAGCCAATTAAAAATGTGGTATTTTAGAAAGTGCTGTCTCTATGTTTATATTGGGTGTAATGAAGAAGTCTGTTTGCATTTTTCTCCTGCATAACATTTTCTTATTTAACATTCTCTACTCATTTCTATACGATGATATACTGCATTTACAATTCTCTTGCAAAATTCACCAATAGATGTCAAACACTACAGCAAGGTCATGGTTGATTCCTCAAAGTCGCTTTGAATGCGTCTGACAAATGCATAAATGTAAAAAATAAATAAATAAATCAACAACTATATTCAAGTCTGAGGTTCTTCAATCCAGAATACATCTGTTTTCCAAGTTATTGAACGCATTTACAATGACAATGCACTGTGACGTCTCAAATTAATTGCATACCTCCTGCAATTTGGCTATTAAATGAGACTACTTCAGTAATTTTCAGATTTATTTAGTTAAATACTTAATTTGACTTATACTTACATATAATTGCTTTTACAGGGATGAAAATGGGCCTATTTGATGAGCTTTAAAAGAATCCAGGAAAGGAAAATTCTGGGCTAAATGTGTGTGTGTTGGTGTGCTTACAGTATATGTATATGCATTAAAAAAAGTCAAAGAATCAATCCAAAATCATTTCTCGATATCATCGATTTATTGTCCCAACTATAATATAATTATCAGACAATATATATTCATTTTTAATGTTATCAAATCGATAAGAAAATGTAACCAATATACAGTATTAAAGCCAATTAATAATGGATTATTTCTTTCAGATGTGCACTGTTCACCATGATGATTTGAATTGCTTGAAATATGATTGGAAACACTTAAAAATATAGTAAAGTGCAACATCTGTCATATGCTACATAAAATTATAATAAGATCATTATTGTGTGCACTCTAAAAAATGCTGGGTTATTTTAACCCAATTTTGGGTCAATAATGGACAAACCCAGCTGTTGGGTTAAATTTATAAATTACATTTTTTAATCCAACAATTGGGTTTGTCCATATTTGACCCAAAATTGGGTTAAAATAACCCAGAATTGTTTATAGTGTGTCCATAGTATATTTGTTTCCTACTATGGAAGTCAATGAGATCAGAAACTCTTCTAAATATCAGAAAATCGGCTGAATTGATTCGAAAACGGTAAAACTCAAATGTTTAACTTTGGGGGAGTTGTAAAATGAGCCTATTTCCAAAAAAAGTGGAGTACCCCTTTAAGGTAAGATGTGTTTTAGTAATCAGGCTCTCAAAATTTGCATACAAATTTGGATTTAGATTTAACAGCCAATGTATTGGTTATCGGCTTTCAAATATAAAGAGTTGCATCTATATCTGTCAATATTGTCATATCGGTGCAACCCTGAAATATGTCTATTTAAAGTTTGTATTATTTTTAACTTCTTAATTTTTAACGTTTTAGTTATTTCAGTGCATCAAGTTTTGTTTCCTAGTTAAAATAATATAACAACAACATAAAGTAAATTTTTATGGTTTTAGTTTTATTATATTACTGTAATAACCCTGTTATCAGGGTGTTGCTATGCGGTTGCTAGGACATTGTTGCTTCTCTGTGACATTCTGGTCAATGTTATTTCATGATAATTTCTGCACTCACTCTTTCATCTGTCAGGCAATACTCAGTCTGTTTGACGGGGTCTGGTCTCTGTAACTATAGCAGACTAGCATAGCAGCTCACGCTCAGATCCGGACCTGAGGAGCACAAACCCAAACTCATCAAGAACCTCTTATCCAGCAGCCCATGGAAACATGTTCCTGAACCTAAGACCAATGCATCTATGTCTTTAAAACTCCCTGAAAACAGTAGGTCGCTGAATGCTTTCATTTTCTAAGCAAAAAACAACATAAATCCTTTCCAAAGGGACTCGAGACGAGACCCTCGGAGCAGCTGTCTGATTTCAGAAGTGAACGCAAACCCCAGAGTCCCTGAGAAAAACATCTTGAAAGGCCGACGGAAGAGCAGAACCGTGTTCGTCGAAGTTTAGACAGGACTTTTGTTTAGCCAGCTGTGATGTATTACTCTGCCCTGTGCTTTACATGAATATTTTCATGCACTTTCCTAGTACTATTGCTCATACTGCACTTACGGTTCGTGATGTGACCACCTGACACCAATTGAACTTAGGCATGTTAACCCATGTCGTGTGCATTAGTAAATGTAAATACTACTTTACCACATTGATTTAGCAGTGAATCAAATAAAATACCACGGCATCATAAAGGCATTTTCTGTTCAGGACAGGAGATGTAATGCCCTCTAGTGGTGTGTAAGGTAACACCAGATACTAAACTTCATTGAATCTCCACAGCCAGGTCAAGAACAATATCTCGAAACTGTATCTGAATGTAAGTTAGTAATGGTTATTGTAGATTAAGTAATTAAAAATGATGGACAATTACAATAGTTGTGTTCAAAATGACCCGAGGAGAACTGAACCTGGTTTTTCCCAAGGTTTTTCCCCCATTCTGTCATCTGGTGGCCAAATTTATAGGTCTAATAGTTTGGGAACCCTGATTATCACATTCAGTCTTCACTTACACTGTGCTATTCTCACTGTACCTTTAAGAAATGTTTTTATTTTCGCATTTCGTCTGTTTCCCGCAGTCATTCTTGTGTGCTCTGGGTCAAAACACACGCATTGGACCTCCCACCGGCCATTTATCTGTAGCGCCCGGGGTCACAGACATCACCACCTACTTTCACAGACTCGACCTTTGACCCCCAGCCACCTCATTACAGTGCTCCTAACAGACCCAGAGGTCTCTGATCTGACTCAAGGGGAAAGGTCAACTACTGGCCATGGAGATTTTCCTGTAATTAGGCTCAACGCTGGAGACCCCTTTTGAATTCACCTAAGCAAAGGTCGAGTTTCATCCAATCACCATTAAGCTCATCACCACCTGAATACCTCATTCAGCCAAACAAGGGGGGACGGGGGGTAACCACCCAAAATAGGAGCAATTCAAAGAAGGAAAGAGCAAGCGTCCTATTTAGTGCATAAAGGAATGTTTCAAAGAGCCATAAAAGCTCAATTACAAGTTAAAAGCACATTATTTGGGAGTTTGAAGGGTTCTGATATATTAAAAAAATATATTTAAAAACAAAAATGAGACTCATAAGGCACAAAACAATGTGGTTTTAATGTGGACAGTACTTTGATGAAAATGTTTCATTGAATCTGTCAGTACTTTTTATTTTTGTGCTGTTCACTTAATCTCAAAAACAGGGGCTGTGTCCAAAATCTCCACTCAAACCACTACTCCCTATTGCCTATGTAGAGCACTATATACAGGTAGTGAGCTCACCAGCATAATGAGAAACCCCACTTTCGAACACTACTCGATCGTCTCTCGGCGCGTTGATTAGGTCATTGTCGCACTATTTAAACACGTGCATGCTTACAAACAATTTATACATGTCTGACAAAAGTATAATACTACATATCATAAGTTAAAAGAGACAAAACATAACTTAGACTTGTATGACAAATTTGTATTGTCGTGCTGCTCCCCTTGTCGTCCGTCCACCATTTTTACGATCAGCGCAATGGCATGTAGGGCTTGGGTTAGTATGTAACTACTTTTCAAAATGCATTCTGGGATACATTGAGTGGACTATATAGGGTATAATAATCATCACTATAGACCTTATGCACCAGAGAAACGTGAGCGCCGTCATCTTTAGAATATTGTCTTTGAACTTTCTGTATATTTCTATGGCATCGCTGTCGAGGAGTAATTAGCTGGTGAAGTGGATTTACTTATTGTAGAGTTAACAAAAGTTATCATGAACATTGTAATGTTTATCATAAGCATTGTAAAGCAGATGTCTTAACAAATGTCGACTGGGACTTTTTTACGAGCAGTTCATTCATACCTATGCAAGATCGCTGTCAAAATACAGACCGGAAGGCAAAAGACAACGAGCGCAGCACTGAAAAGGGGCGGGGCTAAATAAGGTCTATACATTGTTATGTGTTCGCTCTTGCTGATTGGATTGGAAATACGAATGGGCGTGTCATCCATATGCCATTTCATGAGATCAGTCCGTCAAAATGAACAAATCTTTTTTTCGAGTCATTTGGTCAATGAACGAAATGACTCGAAAAAAGATTCGTTCATTTTGATGAACGAGTTTGAACAGGAGCGCCACGAACGCGTATCACAGAACAGAGCAAGGAGAGCATTTGTGCTAATAAAACTTAATGTTTCTTATTTATTTTTTAAATGAGCGATCGTTTCGCTTGATAAGACCCTTATTCATCGTCTGGTGTCGTTTAAAGCCATTTGAAGCTGCACTGAAACTCTCATTTGGACCTTGAACCGTTTGGTTCCCATTGAAGTCCATTATATGGAGAAAATCCTGGAATGTTTTCATCAAAAACCTTAATTTCTCTTTGACTGAAGAAAGAAAGACGTGGATATCTTGGATGACATGGGGGTGAGTAAATTATCAGCAAAGGTTTTAACCTACTCCTTTAACTACTGCATTTATTTTACAACTCTCTCTCTTTCTTACAAGGTTACGCAATCTGTAACTGAACAGAAAATCTGCACGTATCTGGATAAGCCTTTCAGTCAAAGTAGCAGAATTTACAGATGCTGATGGAGATTTGGCTGGAGATCTGGTGGAGTTGTTTTGGAAAGCAGACGTTATTGAGAGCAGACCTCCGTCACTGCTTCACATCCATTCATACAGATACCCTGCCAATCCTGCTGTGTTGTGTGAGCAATGCATGTTTGGCAGGATCAAGGGGGTTTTAGTTCTGAGTGAAGCTCTTCTAAGTGTGTGTTCTCCACAAAAAAAATAAAAGCTCATTTTAAAAAATGATTTTTATGACGCATGAAATGTTGAACAGTCCATGAGAAAGAAACTCATTTGGCCTTACAAGCTCCAAAAACAACTTGCTAATCTCAGCGCAGTTATACGAACACAATGGCCTCCAAAAACAAACGCAGCCCTCGTGAATGAATAAAGCATTGGCATTGGCTTGAAACAACACACACATTCTGTTCTAAAGGTGGAAAATCATCAAAAAGGTGACTGATTATACAACAGTTAAACAAAATGATTGTACAGAAGTCGGTCGACTCAATTAAATTGCTTAGAAAATTATGAGTGCTGGCTAACCATTTAAATTTAGTGTGCTACAAACATTAATTATGTTAAAGTATTTACATAATTTCAAGAATATCAATGTTATTTTAGTATTATTTATATTATTATAATTATAATATATTATTATATATTATTTATATTATATTATTACAGCATTTATTCATAATTTGAATTTGATTAGATTTTTTATAATTTTAGTTTTCATGATAATTTTAGTTAAGATTTTTTTTTTTGTAAATTTGTCGTTCTTTTGTCATTTTTGTAGTCATTTTTTAATCATTTTATTTTACTATAATATAACATTTATTTTTCAACCAATACTTATTTATCTCGGTTAGTTGCAAAGTCAACATTGATTTGTTTTTTAAAGTTTACATTTTCACGTAATATTTACATTTGATATTATTTCAGATTTATTTCAATTATTATTTGGTTTTAGTAAACATTAAAAAAATACTTGATATCACCATGGTACAAATCATGTCCAAAAATATGGTAGAACTATGTTACTTTTTTGATGCTTTATCTTGAATGTTGTGTTATTTATGCCCATTGGATTTTGAGAACTCCCAAATCCAGCACTTCACCTCTGTGACGCTGAGACCGGAGGAGCAGTATATTACTTTTTTCGGATAGTTAAATTTGAGAGGCGATTGTAAATTTGGGGAGTCCCCATCTCTAGCAGGTGGGAGTTTCACTTCCTTGAAAAATCACGGGCGAACAAAGACCCCGCTGTTACGAAGAGAATCTAAGAGATCCCAACAACAAACGTTTCGATTGAGACTTCACCATCCCGGGCTGGGAAAGTTTCTGCTCGACTAAACAAGCCCAACCTGAGACCATCTCCCCATCACGCCATCCACGACAGAAAAGTCACTTGTCTCTGAGCAAATCAAACATGCTTATCCTGGTGAAACAGGGAGGAGGAAAGAGAACGATTACGGTTCGCCTGCATGAAGGACCTGCCAACTAAAACAAGGAAGAGAATAGTACAATAAATCTTTCATCACACAGCTCAAGTGCCAAACTTCAACGCCCGTTCTGCTCTCTGATGTCATCTGTGATGATGTATTGGGAAGATGTACTTCATAACAGATGAATTTAGAGAGGACAGACAAACAAGATAGATAGATCGATAGATAGATAGATAGATAGATAGATAGATCGATAGATCGATAGATAGAGTCGATAGATAAGACAGATAGACAGATAGATAGATAGACAGATAGATAGACAGACAGGCTCTATCATATACCCTGTGCAATACAGCTTCAGGCGCGACACAAGTGTCTTTAGCTGAGTTTCAGCCTGAGCGCATTTATCATTTTCACGTCCTGCGCCGCATTGTTTAAATAGCAAATGCATTTGCGCCCATTTGAGCGAACACAAGCAAAGCAAGCGCTCAATCCCACTTCCCTTTTATGAGCCTCGTTCTGCAACCACAAATCAATCAGCACAAATCACACCGCAGCGTTTACATCCAGACATAACTTCAACACAAGGAAAATGCTTTTAAGGCCCGAGTTGATTGGCTGGAGAAGACAGAGGAACAGATTTACGTGCGAGTGCAATGATTGGGGCGGCACGTGCCGTGTGAGATACACGTGATATGAGAACCTCCCTTTGAGTCAGGTTCTCCAGATTGCAGAGCGACAGCAAAAATCAGCTCAGTTGAAGGAGCCTGTTATGCAACCGTCTCATAGTGAGCCCTGAGTAAACACACACACACACACACACACACACACACACACACAGAGAAGCATCTAGTTTCAACCATTCCCACAGTTGTCACTCATCTGCTCTTTGCAAACATGAGGCTCGGCCAGGTAAAAAGTTTGAGGGATGGTGAGAGCGAGTTAAGAAAGTGAGGGAAAAGAGACTTATTCAGCGAACTCCAGAGGGCCTTTACATCACTCCGTTTCATCACATTCATCACACACACTGCAGCCATTCCCGTCTACTTCCTGAGGAAATGTCAGAATCCCAGAACCTCACGCACTGCCTACAGCAGAAGAGGCACGACACATGGGACAGGCGTCATAACTCTGCTCACTCCGATGAGCCCAACATGGGAAAATGAAGCCTGATGTGGAAGCTTGATTCCACCACAGAATAAAATATTTAAAAAGATAATTATGCCTTTTTAACTTTATTTCTCAGAATTGGGAGATATAGGGCCCTATTTTAACCATCTAAGCACATGGTCTAAAGCGCACAGCGCAAGTACACTCAGGCCGTGTCCCAACACACATGCTAGTTTAACGACGATAAAACGGTCTAGACGAAAATGCATTTGATATTTAAACAATGCGGCTTAGATTTTTTATGTTTTTAAAAGAAAGTTTCTTCTGCTCACCAAGGCTGCAATTTTTTTATAAAAAATACACAAAAAACACAGTAATATTGTGAAATATTATGACAATTTAAAATGACTTTTTTATGTTAATATATATTAAAATGTAATTTATTCCTCTGAAAAAAAGCTGAATTTTCAGCATCATTACTCCAGTCTTCAGTGTCACATGATCCTTCACAAATCACTCTAATATGATGATTTTATGCTCCAAAAACATGTATCAGAGACGGCGATTTATTTTTTACGTATAATGCATTTTATTTTTTTTATGTATTTTTTACATTTTTATTTCAGGATTCTTCTGATGAATAGAAAGTTTAAAGAACAGCTTTTATCTGAAATGGAAAGCTTTTGTTACATTAAACACTACCCTTTAAAAAGTTTGGGGTCAGTAAGAATTTGTATTTTATTTTTGGGGGAAATAAATAAGAAATCAATACTTCTATTCATCAAGGATGAGTTACATTGATCAAAAGTTACAGTAGAAGACATTTATAATGTTAGAAAAGATTCTAATTAAATAAATGCTGTTCTTTGAACTTTCTATTCATCAAAGAATCCTGAAATAAAAATGTAAAAAACTGTTTTCAACATGGATAATAATCATACATGTTTTTGGAGCATAAAATCATCATATTAAGAGTGATTTGTGAAGGATCATGTGACACTGAAGACTGGAGTAATGATGCTGAAAATTCAGCTTTTTTTCAGAGGAATAAATTACATTTTAATATATATTAACATAAAAAAGTCATTTTAAATTGTCATAATATTTCACAATATTACTGTGTTTTTTGTGTATTTTTTATAAAAAAATTGCAGCCTTGGTGAGCAGAAGAGACTTCTTTTAAAAACATAAAAAATCTTACCGACCCTAAACTTTTGACCGGTAGTGTAAGTGGCAATTGTAGGTGTCAATTTTGAGTTGGCAGCTAACTCATTTCTCTCTCTTTTGAAAATATTCAGTTTTCTACACATCTTGAGTGTTTCTCCTCCACAGTCCTAAATCAGAGGATGTGGTCAGACGTTTTCGCAGACAGCTGGGTTTAAAAATAAACTCACTGGACCTTCCTGCGTTCATCACACCACCCTACGTCACAGTGTGCGTGTGTGTGTCTGTGTGTGTTACGTCCTCCGAGCGCATCATAACATTCGGTGGTTGCGGTGCTAGCAAATGGGCACGGGAAAGCCGTCTCTGCCGTTATTTTTAACCCGTTGTCTCCATGGAAACTGCCACATATGAGAAGACCCACACACTCCTGCCAACTTACAATACAGTGTGTAAATCCTCTGCATGAGAGTGTGTGTCTGATTTCAGGCCACATCTGTAAGGGTCATATATTGTATCTGTGCATTTAAATAATCTATAGATATAATATATTCACCATAGTGCTTATTTTGGGGCTGGTTTTGCCAAATTGGATCATGGTACAAAGATACAAAAAGTACAAAGTATTAAGTTTCCATGTAGGTTGTCAGATTCAACAACAACAAAGACATGTAAACAAACTGATTTTTTTTCAGCAAAATCAACTTGTATTGTTCGCGATAGACACAATAAACAGGATTTGAAACATTAGAATTGTTACTTACCTGGAGAAGATGAAGAAACAGATTTGATGGAGCGACAACATGAAAGAGAAAAAAAAAGAGACATGTATTTAGTCAATGAACACTGTAAGTGTGTGTATACATTACTGTTCAAATGTTTTTTCAAAGAAATTAATACTTTGATTCAGCAAGGATGCATTAAATTAATCAATATTGAAAGCATGTTATGAAATAGCCATTTCAAATAAAATATGTTCTGTTTGAAATTTCTATTAATCAAAGAAAAGAAAAATCATGGTTTCCACCAAAATATGAAGCAGCACAACTTTGCACATTGATAATAATAATAAATATTTAACAAATCAACAGTCATCAATGATTTCTGAACGATCATGTGACACTGAAGACTGATGCTGAAAATTCAGCTTTGATCACAAAAAAAATTGCATTTTAAAATATATTCACATAAAAAACTCTTATTTTAAATTAAAATAGAATTGTATTGTTTTTACTGTATTTTTGATCAAATAAATGCAGTCTTTATAAGATTTTTCTTTAAAAAAAAATCCTACCGCCCCAAACTATGCAAAATAATATTCAAAATGTTTGTTAGCAGAGTCAATATGTCCACTTAAATTATTTAACCATCATCGTGGTATGGCCTAAAAAAAGACTTTAAGGCCTGCGTTCAGTGTGAGGTTTAAGTAAACCTTTAAAATAGCCGCTCCAGGGATTGAAACATACACTTTTCCCCATTATATGCGAGCAGTGTCCTGTACTATAGTGTTTGCCGTCAGAATCTTTAATGTCTGACGATGCATGAGCTCAAAGAAGCCATTTAAAAAGCTCATAAAGGGAAACTCTGAATGTGAGGTCATTCATTTCGGGTCAACTGCACTTCACTGCATGTGACAGAATTTATGTGTGAAACCCAATATGTGCTCTATATGTTTTTTATAACATACTAAAGTGTGCAAACGGCAGATTTAAGAAAGACCAATCACAGCGAGTGAATTCGAAGTTTGAATCTGGTTCAGTCATGATTTCATGTTCTATACATGCATATACGCATTATAAAATACAATTGGTTATTATTACATTTTTTTTAAATAACGTTTATAGTTCTCTCATAAATCAGATTAAATGGAGACTAAAAAAATGCACGTTCGTGACTTCTGTTTGAATCTCGTTTATCAACATGAATCAAATCTTTTTTCAAGTCAACAAACGAATTGAACGAACTGACTCGGAAAAAGATTTGTTCATTTTGATGAATGAGTTCGAACAGGACAGTCACGAACACGCATCACAGAACAGAGCAAGGCGAGCATTTGTGCTTATAAAACTTAAACGTTTTTATTTATTTTTTAGACAAGCGATCGTTTTCGCTAGATAAGACCCTTATTCATCGTCTGGAATCGTTTAAAGCCCTTTGAAGCTGCACTGAAACTGTCTTTTGGACCTTGAACTGTTTGGTTCCCATTGTAAGTCCATTATATGGAGAAAAATCCTGGAATGTTTTCATCAAAAAACTTTAATTTCTTTTCGACTGAAGAAAGAAAGATCGTGGACATCTTGGATGACATGGGGGTGAGTAAATTATCAGCAAAAGTTTTTTTTAAAAGTGAACTTCTCCTTTAAGTCATGTATTTCTTAAGCAAAATATTCCACTAATGTCGCTGTATATCAAAAGTTATCCATGTCAATATAAACTCATCACAGTTTCTGCAATACCTGATCTGAGCTCTATTCATTAATAGCTCTATATCAACAATCATCTTGCTTCTTTCCACTACAGTCTTGAAAAAGTAAAAGTTCCATTGGAATGAGAGTTCATAAAGAATCTTTAACATTAACGGAATCTTTCCATTCCACAAAAGACTCTTTATCAGGTGAACAGAAGGTTCTTTAGATTCACGGTGTACTGAAAGGTTTGTTGAGGAACCAAAAAAATTATTCTATGTATATGCCATTGCTGTGAAGCCATTTTTGAACCTTTAGAGAAAATGCTGAGACAAATTTTCTAGTATATGCAACACAATAGAGAACTCCATCAAGTCACCTGAGATATAAAAGAGCAAAAAGATGTTCCTCTGGGATCCTTCATTCAAAAAATATCTGATGTGCTGAGAGAGCATGCAGACAGTTTCTCTCACACACATCCCAGAGGCAAAGACACACACACACTCGCTCGCTCGTAAGCCACATCATTACTCGTCCTGGATTCGCTGTCTCTGATTGGTCGAGAGGGAATGGATGGGTAGCAACAACACAGACTGGCACACGTGGTCGGCCCTCTACGACACGCTCACACACACACTTTGTCTCTCGCAGGCAAAACATGAAAACATTCATCCTCCCTGTCTTCAACAAATACACTCATTCACTGCAACATCTTCTGTTTCTCTCTCTCCATCACTCTGCATGATGTTGTCATGCTGCGGGAGAGAATGAAGCAAGAACAGCCAATGGGGACGGCCTGTCATTCACACACACACATGCACACACACACACTGACCAGCCTCACGCTACTCTAAAGCCTACGAGAATGTAGGTCAGTTTTTTTCCTCTTGATAGTAGTTAAAGAAAAATATCTTCTCAGTACAGCGTTCAACCAGCATGAGTGATTCATTTTAAAAGGATATTTCACCAAATATACATATTCTGCCATTGCCTTCTGAACCTAAACGACTTCCTTCTGTGGAATACAAAAGATTTGAAGAATGTCCATGCTGCTCTTTCTATATAATAAAAGTCAATGGGAAACAGGGGCGTTCAAGATCAAAAAGACCATATGATTCATGCAATATATTTGACGAATAGAAACATAAAAGTAGTCCATATGACAACTCTCTCGAATAATTTTAGCATGTTATTGAATATAGCAATGTTAATGTGTTTGGTCTAACCAGATTATTTAAATGTTGAGCAAACAATCTCATTGGCTGCAGGATCAGTAGCCAATCAGCTTGTGCCATGCTGTGATGATGTGTTTGCTTGCAGATCGCATGTAAAATACTCTATCAGTCCGTGTCCTAGCGTTTAATTTATGTTTGTGTGTGTGTGTGTGTGTGTGTGTTAATGATAACAGAGCAAGATATTACCAGCTAGCTAGAATTTCTTCATTGAAAATGTTGACATTGACATAATAAGCATTACAGAATTATGAGGAAAAACAAAAGCGTCAGATGTGACATGGCTCATGATTCCCACGGTGTTGTTTCGTCCCCATGGGGCAGAAAACCAAACAATCCACCTGTGGGTCCAGAAACGGCTTAAAACAACAAGTAATATGGGTGTTGTTTGAAATGCTTATCTGTTCGGGACTTTCATTAAATGTTTGAGAATGCTGACACCAAAACATCTATCAATCATCTGCTAAATTATTGCACGTTATATAGAGTTAAAATATGACCATCGTTCAGATTTCAGATTTGTGCAATGTTCATCCACTAAAAACCTTCTCATCCGTTTCACTACTTCATCCTTTTTGCCTTTTTCAAGGGAAATTGTTAATTTTTTTTGTGGAAGCAGGTCAACATAACAGCCCTTTCCAGCATGCAGTCAAAGACTGGCACGACGTCAGTGAACTCGCCACACACACACACACACACAGAGTCAGGATCATATCAGACCACCATGACGGCACGGCATAGCAGGAGGAGTGTGTTTCTAACCCCAAAAGCTTTTATATCAGGCCTGCAAGTTTCTGAAGTCTTGTCGTTGCACTGATTCTGTGACGGTCAACAGAAAGTTAAACAAATGCAGTTTTTCAGTCCCTGATTATGAGACGGACAATATTTCAAAAGGCAATGCAGCATTTGGAATAGAAATTAAGAAAGTCTTTTAAATCCAAATTCAATTTGACTTGAGGTAGAAAACAGAATGCAAATTGTAGGAAATTCATAGCATAAAAAAATCTAGCATATCATGGCAAATATTAAATAATGGCTTGAAAAGCATTTTTAGGGGTGGAAACCTTCAAGTTAAAGGAATTACAAAGAAAACACAGCTGATGCATTCTGGAAATAAGTGTTTTCAACCTCCCATGAAGAGTTTGTAAAAAGTAATTTGATATACTTTATCCATCTGCCCATCCATCCACAAGGATTTTTCAAGATGTAACATTTTTCATGTACAAACTTTCCTTTTCTAGTTAACAAGTTTAATGAAATTCATATTTTGCATTATGAATCAGTCTCCTATTTTATTCAACTTCAAATCAAATTCAGCAGCTGAATTCGGAATTTAAAATGCTTTCTAAATTCAGTTCTGAATGGCCTACAGCCCTAGAGTTTTTTTGAAATGCATCCGGCACAAATTGAAAACCATGGATATCCATGACAAAGGCTGTCGGAGTCTCTAATCGCCATCACCGGCGGCCATCTTGCCACAGGCAAGCTTTAAGACGGGCTCTCGATGTACTGTAAGATGAGTGCTCAGCACGTAACACAAATACTCTTAATCTCATCGAAACCTCTGACAGATTTACAAACGGTTTGGTTTCTTACAAACAATATTACACGTGGCTATAATTCTAGATGATTATTTATTGATATACTTATCAATGTCATAACTACATCTCTGATGTCTGACAACAAACCAAACCGTTTATAAAAATGATTAAATTATTATTTAAAAAGTACATGCACCATTAAAACACAATGTTACGAGTGAGCGAGCTGCCTGTGACAAGATGGCCGCCAGGGTGTGGGAGTTTACCTCCATTGGCCAGTGGCGCGGAGAGACATCTATCCTTTATTATGGATATCTATGTTAAAAACTACTGTTTGAGGAACACTTCCTGGAAGTTTGCATCACATGGGCCTGGATAGAAGACTAAAGGAAGTTCAGGTTTGGACGCTTGACAGGTCTACGAGTCGAGCTCATGAAGAGGCACCTGTGGGACAGTCAAAACACGGCAAGCCACTAAATCTGCTCTCCATTAGTTCCCGATAGTTCAGAAGAGATGCGAGTGGCTACATGTGCGTGCCGAGAGCCTGTGGTCTTGGAGTGACCCTCCCTCGAGTTCGGCCGTAAATCCTGGCTGGAATAGGTGGTGTCATCCCAACCCTCCTCAGTCCACCCTCAGGATCCCAGCTAAGAAAACATTCAAAGCGTGCCGGACTGACCTGGGGTGAGGGTGTGTCGGTGAACGTGTGTGTGTTTTACTGGCATTGTTTCAGGCGTATCCCATTTTACTGCGTTACTTAAAACACACGTGCACTCAGCGATAAACATCCTGATTGTTTCCGCGTGTTTAATGGTTTTTCACTGACCGCGATTACTCGTTCGATTTCCCTGAAGCAACAGTTAAAACGTTCCTAAAATGAAGCACCTGCCTCCTTTTTTTGCCCTGGTGAGGTAATCGCTCGAGTTCGATTCGTTACTCTGATCTCAAAGATATCGGGTGACAGTTTCGAATGAGGAATACATCCGTAATCTGCTTTCAATTAGACCTCCCTCTCTCATACAACTCCACGCAATCCCAATTCGTAGTAGAAACTAACCGCATAACGTATGTTTGTAAAAGCGCAGTGCAGTCACTGCACATGGAGGAATTAGGGAGAGTCTGGTGCTTGTGGATCTACACGTGCTTCAGTTACACTCTGGCATTCGGACAACAGCTAAAAGGCACCGCATTCATCTGAAAGTGATGGAGGTATTTTTGCGAGCCCTAATGGTGAGTATTGCTAAAACACAAGGGCGGAAAAAGTAACTAAAATACATCTGCCGCCACTAGCAATTCTGGGGTCTGTCGAGGGGTCTGTCTGTGACTTGGACAAGGTTTTGGCACACTGGTACTCATTTGAGCTGGGCTTTTTATTTAAAGGGATAGTGCATCCACACACAAATAATCTGTCAACATTCATTCACCCTGATGTCATTCAGAGCCCAGTTTTTTTTCTATCCACCTTATTTTTCAGTGCAGCAATATGCAGTACTCTTATATATAACAGTGCATTAAAGGTACAATATGCAGGATTTTTGCAGTAAAATATCCACTAAGCCAACGTTATATATTTTTGTTTAGTTGATTACTTACAATATCCCAAATTTTTCCAACTATTTGTAAAGCGTGACAAAATTGCGTTTTTAACCAAGGAAACGGCGTGTGAGCAAGGACGATTCTCCAGTCAATGACGTCATATCCGCCAGGTTTGACCTCGTACTGCAACAGTAACCATGGCGACAGACGTGGACAACTGGGTCGGTTATGCCCGTTATGTGTGTCTGAACGGCGTAGCATCCCTAGCAGGGTTTTGTTCAAACATTTTGACCATTGAAAGCAGACTTTGAGACAAAAAGAGGATTACACGAGGATCAATATCTTTCCAGATACCGAGAGCTGCACGTGCCAGAGGCTAACTTCGACGTGACAGAGAGACTGCAGAGTGTTGCATGTTAGTGTTGCAGGAGAGTAAATCAATGCATATAAAACTAATCAATGTTATATAGCTCAACATGATGAAAAGTTAGAATATGATTTGTATGTTATTCTCTAAAGTTAATCTCGCTTAGTCTCATAAAGCCAACAAACAACCTAACTAACAACATTCAACACACAAAATGCCGTTTAGTGTGATAGTGAAACTGTTAGAGCAAGTGAAACAGCGCTGCGTTACCTCAAGTTTAATTCCACTAATAAACTGACCCGTGTGAGTAATTCAGCGTGTAATTCGGTAGAATTAAATGTCCTTATTCCTTTATATCTGCGGGACTGCGTTGCGTGTGGCGCTGGTGTGCGTCTAGCAATTCGCGCCCTACAACAGTCATGTTAAAAACATCAGTGTATTCACTCATCCATAAAAGATCCATCAGCTTGACGACAAGATCCATAATTCCGCTTAATGCGGAATATACGTCATTAATATACGCCTTTGTTAGCGACCCCTGGAAGTTCAGCGACCCCTGGTGGCGAAACAATCTTGCATATAGTAACTTTAAACTGCAAAACTTAAAAATGCTGGGTTGTTTTAACAAAATTTTGGGTCAAATATGGACTCAAATGCAAATCTTAAAGGGGTTGGTCTGAAGTAGCTTCATTATTCATAGGTGTGGTTTGGGCGTAACAGGAAACAAACCAATAAGAGCGTCACATCACATTCCCTTTAAGAGCATGATGAACGAGGTGCGCTTGTTCAATGGCGCAATACTATTATAACATTTGCCGCTTCAGACTCGGTCACAGCCGAGGCGATCGATGTTTTCGTCAGGGCCGTAAAGAAAGAGAAGTGACATTGGGGACGGGACAAACCCAACCAAATTAGCTTTGGTTAAACGTGCATATAATAATTTGGGTAAATGTGTAAGCTTTATGCCTATGCAATAATTTTCTGGAACTGCAAAATTGCACCAGCGATTGTTTGCGCCGAACACGCCTCCTTTGTTGCGCTGAACTGCCCAGGGAGTGCAAGTTCATTCCCTAGTTTAACAACGTGCGTATGTGGAGGAAAAAGTCCGCTTTGCGCGGGTGCAAAATACAAATGATACATGCGTCAGTGTACAAAGTCATTTGTGCCGGGTGCAAGATAGGGTCCAATGTGTTCAATGTGCCTCATAGCGCACACAATCTTCCAGAGGTAAACCTATATTAAACTGGTGGAATAAAGTATTAGATATACCATCAAAAACTTCCCAGCACACTTTTGATTATAAGGGCCGGGTTGTATGTTCCTTCTCAGCGAAGAAAAGCTTCATCCCTGTACAGTGCAAGTGCCATTTCTCTCACAGCGAGGATGACATCGTTTGTCACACAGTGGGCCGCACACCAGTGCAGAGGCTCCTGGGACACTGAATCATTTCTACATCCATGGGTCTCCACAGACATCACACACACTGACCCAGTTAAAAGCCTCAACGCAGAGCAACAACATGTCAGCTTCAACAAACACCATAAAAACAAAGCCAACAAAAAGTCAATTCAATATTTTTCAGACCGTCGAATTGATAATAAATCATTTACAAACAAATATACAACATATTCTGATGAGAAAATTATTATTTAACAGTTAAAAAATGTGACCGACTCAACAATGCATCAGGAAAAGGGACGTTTGATTCACGCAGGAGGGGAACAGTCTCATCCGGCCCGTGGGAAAACTACAGTATCTTCATGGAGACAATTACTGTTATCTTACAGTCATGTGACACAGGCCTCTGGTTTGATTGGCTAAGCAGATTCCACCTTGACCAATGAGGATGCACATAAAAAAATATCATCCCTTTCTCAGCAGAACACCACAGAAAAACAGTGTACTTCTGAGTAGGGATGGGAATCGATGAGGAGTTTAACATTTATGTATATTTGGCAAATGCTTCATTGCATTTTATAAGTTCATGCATTGCCTGGAAATCAAATCCATAAGTTTGGAGTTACTAGTGCAATGCTTTATGGTTTATGGTTTGAGAGGAATTAAAGTTCCCCTGTGGTGAAAATCAAGCTTTTAATGTTGTTTATATGCCTTTGTGGTGTTTTTAATATGCTTTAAGACACCATTGGTCAACACCATTGCTGAGTGTTTTCTCCTTAAAACTGCAGATACCAACCCATCAGATCAACATGTGATTGTCAACCAGTGGCTCTCTGAGCTGAGTGAGTGAGTGGAGGTGGGGCTCATTAGCATATTCATAGACTCGAGTATACCACGCAAGAGGATACTAAATGAGGCAAGGGTGTAGTTTAACATTTGAGCTATTTTAATGCATGAAGAAAAAATAATTTAACATTTAAATATGCAATTTTGGTGATCAAAGTTGAGTTTTAAGGGATAAAATGATTGACTACAGGGACAGTTATGGTTTAATTTCCATTTTTGATTATCTTAGTCCTTGAAGTTTGATCATTGGAGTATGTTTTATAAGAAATTGCTTTTTCAGTTCTTCAAAATACCATGTTTAATTCAATTACATGCTTTTTTGGTACTATTTGTGACATGTACTAGCCACTTTTGAGTAAAAATTGTTTTAATGAGTTTATGGAAGAATAGTTTGCATAATGAACGGCATGGTGCAAATGATTATGTTTCTTTAACTACTTTGGTTCAGTTCAAAGCTTAAGCATTGCACACGGTTACAGTTCTCATTTCATTTCCAGTTTGACATCCATAAAAGGCATTCAGGAATCACTCCAAATGAATCAGTTTCAGATTCACAATTACTTCTTGTGTGAATAAAAAGTGTTGGCTTGATGCATTGTCATGTCATGTGTGTCATGTCTTTAAACTAAAGTACTCACTTAACCCTCCAGTTCGCACTGGATCATAGAAACAGAGAGTCAAACTGTTTGCAATCAGCAAGACCTCTCAATAACTATTATTTTATCTATTTATGTCTTTGTTCCATTTCGCACAGCTCAACTAAAACATTTATTTTCCTTCTAAGAAATGACATACAGGCTTGAACATCAAAGCTCAGCCTAGATACTTCCCTCATGTTGTTCTTTCATATTTCTCTACTTTTATCTTCAAATCACACCAATCCTTTTTACCTTATATAGATCACCTCTTCTCTCTCTCTCTCTCTCTCTGATTCATTCCCTGTTGTTTTTCACTTGGGTAAAATGTTGGACAAAACCTCTATAAATCCTTCCAGCAGGTTCCCATATGAGGCAGCTGTGAAAATCTGCCTGGAATTTAACAAAGGAGTGGGAAAGCACTTTGCAAAAGACATATAAAGTTGCCATACGGTAGGTATACGGTGTTAAATAAAATGTGACAGGACCAGAGGTTAGTTATGGAGAGTTTGTCTCCCAGTGTTTATTTTAGCCAGCTAACCCTCTCATCGTTCTTCTTCACGTGTCGCTTGTTTACTTGTTTTCTGTGACGCTCGCGTGTGGGGAAGCCGTAGATAAAACCTCAAGCCACTTTCATTTGACCATACAAGGTGAAGCAGCGAGCGCAGTTAAATCTCGCCCACGTTGTTATGGGTAACCCCGTCTTTGGTTTGGGTTAGTGCTAAACACTCTTTAGCCCACAATGAACCGCTCAAAGTCAAAGTGCAAAGTCGACTGGGTTTTTAAATATACAAAGTTGGCTGTTACCATGACAGTGTTTGTTAAGAAGCTTCTACGAGTTTCACAGGGTGTTACAGCCGATCTCCCCAGACTGAGGAATTTGGGGGTATTAATAGTTTTAACTCCTCTAAAACAAATCATAAATGTGCTCAAGGTAAAGCTTGCTGTGCAATTCGCTTATAACAGTCATTGTAATATATATATATATATATAATATATATATAATGTATATATATAATAATGTATATATATATATATATAAAATCAGTGTTGGGAAAGTTCACTTCTACATGAACTAGTTCAAAGTTCAGTTCACACATTTAAAAAAATTAACTATTCAGTTCATAGTTCTTTTTTTCCATATGTTTTCCAATCACAGGCAACAATTATTTTATCGACAGGCGGTTTGCACAGAAAAGCAAGATTTTATCTTTCGTCATAAAGTCCGTTTAAATGATCATACACGCTACTGCCTTCTCCTGGCGCTGCGACACTGGTGGCTGGTGTTGCCAGATTGGGTGATTTTCGCTACATATTAAGGCCTGTTCACGTGTGTTTTCGCTGGGTTTTCACCTGGAAGGCTCTATAGAAATCTGGCACCCTAGTGTACAAAGTTAAACTGAGAGAGCGTGCATTCACAGACACCAGAATGAACGCGCTCACAATAAAGTTCATTAAGCAGTAATAAAGTACGTTCAGTTCACGTTCGCCCAAAATATGAATGCATTCATGAGCGCGTTCAGGCACAACACTGTATTATATATATATATATATATATATATATATATATATATATATATATATATATTCATAATCACTTTACTTTCATTGCATCGACTTCAAAAGCGTAATGGAGACACTATCAAACCCAGACAAGAAGTCAATTGGAATCGACTTTTTTAAGGTGTAGAATGCAAACCAAATCTGCTTTTTCTTTTTTTCAGAACTCGAAACTTCTTTTCTGCCCGGAGTTAAAAAATAACAATTAATCATTAAATTTTTTTCACAATTACAACCCCATTTTCGCCTTCAGAGTAAAATAAATGGAGGAAAAGACTGTCTTTTCCCACACTGTCACAAGATCCCAAGAAGGCCGACATGTGGAAGTGGGAATTTCTGGCTGGAGTTGATTCAGCTCCAAAAAAGAAGTACATTGAAAGAGTCTGTAAAGCCAGTAAACGCACACCTGCCCAGCTTTAGATCCTCTTAAAGGTCTCTCTGTGCCAGCTCACAGGGCTTGAGAGACAGCAGAGCTAGGGAATTATCATGGAAAATATGGCAGTGAAGAAAGGATTACATTACAGGGAGTTCAACAGAAAGACTACCAAATCCTCCAAGGAGCACACCTAAGGTGAGGAAAACCAGACACGGGGCAACATTACCATCAATATGCTGAAACGCCCTTATTTCCCATGATATCAGTTAGTGGGATATCTACACAGTAAGTCAGTAAAAGAAGAAGAAGAAAACACAACACACCTTAACACAACACATCTGGATTAAACACTGACAGACAAATGATGTAAAATGCAGGTATAATATCATTCTTTAAAGCTTATGCCTGGTTGGGTATTCATTTTTCACAGTTCCGATTTTTTGTGGATAGCATATATTGGCATGCGCGATTTGGTTGCTAAATCTTTGTATAATGATGGATGAGAAACATGTCAGACTACACGCTCTTTAGCCATCCTGGCATGCCGTAACCCACACGTGAGCGTCATGGAGAGTCAGTTAGGTCTGGAGTGAGAGTATGAATTAAACAAACTAACTTTTCGTTTTCCCGAGAATCGTACAAACTAAAGTGTCGATTCCTAGTTTAAAATGTCACAAGTCCGCGACCAAAGGAAGCCGCTGAACAACACCAACGAAGAAGTGTCTACGGAAGTGTTGGTATAACCGACAGAGTTGAACATGGTGCACTTCGTTTCGAACGGTCAAAGTGTGGCTCAGCTTCTTTAAAATCGAAATCTCGACAAATGCAACATTTGTGACAAAAGATATTCCTTAGGAAAGTATTGGTTTAGCAAGGTTAGCTAGAACTTTTTGACCTGTCTGTCAAAGATGGAGTGGAGTGATTACGAGAACCAAAATTGGAACAAGCAATATGAAATAGGATCGTTGAATTCAAACGATACCCATCCCTATAAGAAGGTAAAAGTCATCATGAGTGACTTCCGAACAAAGCAATAAACAGAACAATGGATGACAGCGGTGATGTTGTATTTGCTATTAAATGTTCAGAAAACAATTAAAAGAAAGAACTGGACAATGGACACGTACCTGGATTGCTGGAAGACAAACATCAACTGGATACTCCAAAAGATTGAGTAAAATATATTTCTTATATTTCTTGGTTTAAGGTTGTAGGCCATGTCTTACTTGATTTCGCAGTTTTGGCAAAGATTGTTTTACGAAAAGCTTTCTGCTCCTACTGGTCAACCTCACACATGTGACGGAACAGTCATGGACAACCGTTAAAAAGATTAAACCTGCTTAAGTCTTTTGTTATACATGAAGCATCGCAGACACGACGTCCCAGGCTGTCACCCACTATGACACACTATGCAGGGATGATGCGAATTGAAATATTGATTCTGATGCCCGTTGTTACCACGTAAGGTCCCCATGACACCCTACGATCAAACGGGATAGTGCCAAAATCGGGCTAAAATCTGAACCCAAGCCTTTAAAGAGGCTGCATTATGGCTCTACTTCAGTCATCGATTTGTGTTTTTGGGCTCTACTCAGAAATATATTTTCAGTGCTTGGAATGTTTAAAGAAGAACGAATGTTGCGAGCTCCTCTCTCCCCAGTCTGTCAGTAACAATCTGTTCAGCTCCTGTCTCTATGAAGTTCCCCTCCTTCTGAAGAAGCTGGGCTTAGTTCGAGGTGCAACTCCAATATGCTATTGTGATTTGGTCAGAGCGACATCAGTGTGTCAGGAAAGCAGGCGCACCTTTCCATGACCACACAGTTTCGAGACACTGCTAACTCTGCTTTGGCTAACACAGCCCTTATTTCTGCAGATTAGTTCATTTTAAGATGTAGGATTTTCCATTGGTAGTGGTATCTTCCTTTCCTAAAAGTTCTTAAAGACGAAACATGCTTCTTTTTGAATAGCTTCCAAAGAACAGCAGTTGGATGGAGAATTCGTTCACAATCTGCTAACGACCAGTGCCAGCTGGGATTTCGGAAAATCGATGAACTCAAACTGGGACTGATGTATGTGTGACCAACGTCAGAAGAAGGCTTTTTGGTTCAGGCTAATGCCCCTGTACAGGATGATGGATGTGCTGAAACTATACAGATGCCCTCCGACCCAATCCAGTAAACCAGACATAAACCCAAATGAGTCACATAAATATTTGCCATAGCTGCTTACCATGTATTGCCAGAGCCTCTGTTAGATGGTTGGGCTTGAGCAACATGCAATAGCGGCTAGTGTGAGCTTGTTAAGTGAGTTTCTACCTGTTGCTACGCCAGAATGCAGCAGTGAACATTTCAAGAATATCAATTGTTTTGACACTCTCAGCCAATGCTGGGCTGCTTCCAAGTCATGTTTGGGTCAAATATGACAAACTTGCTTGGATTTACATTTGAAATAAGTCATGAAATCTAAACTGAACAGTGTTTCGCTCCATATTTTTTATATGATTCTTCTAAAGGATCTCTCAGCGATGTCGGGTGACGTAACTTCTTGTCTGACGTTTAAAGTACTTTCAAACAAAACGGAGACTAGGTTGGCCCTCCCTCCTCCTCAGTCTTGCAGCTGGCCTCAAGCCCCACCCCCAGGGCCTTGTGTTATGTGTTGGAGGAGCGGGTTGCCGCAGTTTGTTTTTGTTGACATTCTGATAGAGTCAGATTCCTTCCTTTCTTTCTTCCTTTCCTCTTTCTTCTTTCTTCCTTCTTTCTTCCTCTCTTCCTTTCTTTTCTTCTTCTTCCCTTCTTCCTTCTTCTTTCTTCCTTTCCTTCCTTTCTTCTTCTTTCTTCCTTCTTTTCTTTTTTTCTTCTCTCTTCCTTTCTTTCTTTCTTTCCTCTCTTCCTTTCTTCCTTTCTTCTTCTTTCTCTTCTTTTCTTTCCCTCTTCCTTTCTTTCTCTCTTCCTCTTCCTTTCTTTTCTTTCTTTCTTCCTCTCTTCTTTCTTTTCTTCTTTCTTCTCTTTTCCTTTCTTTTCTTTTTTCTTCTTTTCTTTCTTTCTTTTCTTTCTTTCTTCTTTCTTCTCTTCTTTTCTTCTTTTTCTTCTTTCTTCCTTTTCTTCCTTCTCTTTCTTCTTCTTCCTCTCTTCCTTTCTTTCTTCTTCCTCTCTTCCTTCTTTCTTCTTTCTTCTTTCTTCTCTCTTCTTCTTTCTTTACTTTCTTTCTTCTTCTCTCTTCCTTTCTTTCTTCTTTCTTTCTTCTCTTCCTCCTTTCTTTCTTCTCTTCCTCTCTTCCTTCTTTCTTTCTTTCTTTACTTCTTCTCTTTCTCTCTTTCTTTCTTTTTCTTTTCTTTCTTTCTTTCTTCTTTTCTTTTCTTTCTTTCTTCTTTCTTCTTCTCTTTCTTTCTTTCTTTACTTTCTTTTCTTTCTTTCTTCTTTTCTCTTCTCTTTCTTTCTCTCTCTTTCTTTCTTCTTTTCTTCTCTCTTTCTTTCTTTCTTTCTTTCTTTCTTTCTTTCTTTTTCTTTCTCTCTTTCTTCCTTTCTCTCTCTTCTTTCTTTCTTCTCTTTCTCTCTTTCTTCTTTCTCTCTTTCTCTTCTCTCTTTCTTCTCTTTCTTTCTTCTTCTTTCTTCTCTTTCTTTCTTTCTCTTCTTTCTTTCTTTCTTTCTTTCTTTCTTTCTTTCTTTCTTTCTTTCTTTCTTTCTTCTTCTTTCTTCTTCTTTCTTTCTTTCTTTCTTCTTTCTTCTTTCTTTCTTTCTTTCTTTCTTTCTTTCTTTCTTTCTTTCTTTCTTTCTCTTCCTTCTCTTCATTTCTTTCTTTCTTGACTTCTTTCTTTCTTTACTTCCTTCTTTTCTCTTTCTTCCCTTCCTTCTTTCTTTCTTTCCTCTTTCCTTCCTTCTTTCACTTCCTCTGTCTTCCTTCCTTCCTTCATTTCCTTCCTTCCTTCCTCCATTTACTCTCCTTCCTCACTTCCTTTAACCTTTCTTTCTTTCTTTACTTCATCTCTTTCCTTCCTTTCTTTTCCATCCATCCATCCATCCATCCATCCATCCTTTCATTCTTTATTTTCTCCCTTCTTCCTTCCTTCCTTCCTTCCTTCCTTCCTTCCTTCCTTCCTTTTCTGTCCTTCCTTCCTTCCATCCAAGTCTTTTGTCACCTATTTTCTTTCCTCATAACTCTCTTTAACTCAGAGATCCGAAAGTCAGAAATAATTACAAAACTGAAATCTGTTTCGGTCTGTTCACTAAGATATAATGTTTTCAAAACCGTTTTGAAATTTTAAAAGACAGTGTGTGATTATCACATTTCTCTCCAGTCTCCAGGCCTGCATTCTGTTCATTTAACACTGCCATAAAAAACTGCAAAAGTGATTATTATTACTAGCTCTGTCTGAATAAACAGGTTCTACATACTTCTGGGAATCCAGGACCTGCCAAGTGTTCAATAGGTTAATAAGAAATTCCTGTGATCTTAAAGGCTTAAAGGAGAGAAACAGAGACACAAAAACAGTTCTATGAAACCGAGAGAATGAGAGATTGTAACGCGTGTGTAATGAAATGATTATGCTTTTTAAAGGTTTGGGCTGATTTTTAATTTTATAAAGTAATATTTTCATTCAGCACAAAATGCATTAAATTAATCAAATATTAATTAAATTGTAATAATATTTCATAATCTTACTGTATTTTTAACCAAACAAATGCATTCGATTAAGAGACTTATTTCACAATGGACTCAACCGGTTCTGAAAATGGCAGGATAAAAACAAAGAGGTGAAATCAAGACAATCAAGACACAGAAAACATCTGTGACTAAAAGAGCACAATCATCTCTTCAAAGTCCACATGACAACTCAATTGACCGTTTGCTTTCTTAAAGGGACAATTCATGCCAAAATGAAACTTGTCATCATTTCACATGTCATCAAATGGATTGTGAACAGCATTTGTATGATGACTTTAACCATTTGTAATGTTATAAAGCATCTAAAAATATAAATTCCGCTTTAAAACAGATGCTCAAACAGACACAACACTGCCCAGGCGAATCAAAACAACACAGAAAGGGGAAGCTCCTCATTGGACGAGGCTGGATTACACTGATGCAGCATGTGTATTGTGATTCAGATCAAAACAGCCTGTGATTGGATGGAGAAGCATATGCTGGCAGCCAATGGCCTCGTTTTGCATTGTTTGTGTGTGTGTGTGTGTGTCAGAGCCCAGATTATTCCAAACCTTCTGTTAACAGTCACACAAAGTCTGTCAGGGACTCGTCTCTGGTTTTCTCAGCGTCTCTATGGCTTCCGAACAAACTTTCTCTTGTGGTTTTCCCGACGTGTTCCTGTGTCTGTTCCATTCTCCCGGTTTTAAAGAGCTCTGAATGGACCAATGGACTGGTTCCGGAATATTCCAGTGAAACTATCCAAGCAAAATGATTTCATTGTTTAGTACCATCCATTCTCCCTGGTGCCCTCATTACGATACAACCCTACAACCCTCACACACACACACACACACACACACACACACACACACACACACACACACACACACACACACACACAGCAAAACCAGGCCATTGGCTGCCAGCACATGCACATCATGTATGACCGCAGTACAAGCACTTGAACTTATCTGAATGTTGTCTGAATTATAAAATCCACTTAATATTTCAACCCAAAATCAAAAAGAAATAAATTATAAATTATATTTTGCATAAAGGCAAATATATATGAAAAAATATTACTTTTATGCCTTATTAATGAAATGTGACACTAATAATGGCACTAATAATGATAATAATGGTAGATTTTTTTTACTGTATATGATTTATGCAGAATTAAAAAAAATATTAATTTAATTCACATTACATATTTTTAGTGTGATAGATTACAAAAATACTGTTTTATAGTAATGTTAATCTAATAAGTGAGAATAAAGTAAATTATGATTATAATACTTATTATTATATTTTATTATTATGTCATTAAAAACAATTAAATAATAATAATGGTAGTTTTGTTGTACAGCATATAATTTATGCTGAATACAAAAAAGTCAAATTCACATTAAATATTTTTATGTGGTAGATTACAAAAACTACCCTTTTACAATAAATTAAATGATAAAGTAAATAATGATCATAATAATAATAATTATTATTATTACATTTTTTTACATTAATTAATAATATTTGTTTACATTAATAATAACATGTTAATGCATTATTATTTTTACAATAATAATAATACATTAACATTAATAACAATTAAATAATAAAATATAAAATGTTCAGATAATTTAACAGTGATGAAAATTTGGGATGAAATGAGTCATAAAATAATATCAGAATCTAAAAACTTAAAGCTTCATTTACCAAGGCAAAATATTTGACTTTTTTTCCACTTGATTTTGGGATGAAATATGACAGACATGTTCCTTTACATTTTTTTATATAGATTAATCTCTTTAGTCTTTGACATATGACTACAGAGAGGTCATTTTGGTAAAAGGTTAAAGAGGTCAAACAGGACATGTATTAAGAGATCAGCTGTCCATATAATCAACAGATATAGAGCAATCAGGGTTATGCTTTTCCTAAAGATGATTCGTTTTAATATAAAGGGATAATAATGATTTCAGAGTTCTCTCTCTCTCTCTCTACTCTGAAGCGGCAAAAATGCAGACTTGGCAGCCTGGGCGCATCTTGCCTGGCAACGCAGAGGGCAGTGAATCCGCTCGCCATCCCAGCCGGAGTTTGTGTCCGCCTCGGCTCGTGGCAGCACAACTGACTCGGCAACAGTGCGAAGTCTCCCAGACTGAAACTGTGACAGGTTGAGTCAAGGTAGCGACGGCCCAGTCTGGCTGCACATTATGCCTACCACCTTCATCTGAAAATGAGCTGCTTTAACAAGGGCACTTATATCATCTGAAGAGCCTTCAACCTTCAAACGACGTCGACAAACATCTGCCCAGACCTTTAAAAATAAATTGTGAGGTTTGGTCCAATTACAATCTGATTTCACCTTATTTGCCTGCACCCTAAACAGGCGTTTTCATGGCTCTGCTTTTCTCCCTCCCGCCAAACAAAAACTGCTGATGTATCCCATCAAAACAGAGACGTCTGAGGAAGTTTGAACATTAGTCTGTTTTTAAAGGTACGTTTTTGTGTAATCTGGCACAAAGGTCTGCAGACGGTCAATTTAGCATGAGGAAACTTGAGGCACGGAGACCTTGGTGAGGAGGTGGTTGGCGCACAAAACTGTTTGAATGACTTGAAAAGACCAGCTCTACTGTTTCCTGAAAAGATATCCGATTAGTTTAAAAGTTTCAAGTTCGCTAGATCTATCTTTCTGGCGTAGGATAATCAGCGGACTCAGCTGATTTAGACCCAGATGGAGTGGTTTCTGCAGTGAACGTGTGCCTGTACTTTCACTGCTGGCTAATGGAAGTTAAAGTGAGAGATCAGGAGCGTATGTGCCAAAAACAGAGAGGATTACAGATGAGAGTCTGAAGAGAAGAGTGAAAGGGAGATTGTGTGAGAAGAAATCTAGGGATTATTGTCATGCTAAAAATACTTTCAAAAATGCATTTTGTTCTTAAAACAAACTATTATCAGAACATAAAAGAAAGTTTGCAAGTGCTAAAATGACCATAAAAAAAAATATATATATATATATATATATATATATATATATATATACTTTACAAATTCTAAATTGCAGCAAATTGCTAAAATAAATTAGCACTCTTTTACATATTACTGGGTAAAAAAAATATCAAAAAAGAGTGCACTGTTATGCATTATTAATAAAAACATTTTTAAAACATGCATATTTTGCATGAACAGTACATGAATAAAATAATGCATATTTTCTGAGCAAAACAATTTATTGTATCGGTTTGGTACATCGTGTGTGTGTGTGTGTATAACATGATCAATTTTATGTTTGAGCAAATATTGAGTAAAATGTGTTTTTATATTATGTACTTTTATATTTCTGCAATTTTGCGATGTCATTAAAATATATAAATATATAAAATATATAAATATATAAAAATATATAAATACACATACTTAAATTTACATATACATATATATATATATATATATATATATAAACACACACACACACACATATATATATATATACACACACACACACACAACATGATAGTGAGTAAATGATTTGAGTGCACTGTTCCTTTAAGATACTCAAGCATGCACACTTCAAACCACCGCCACAGCGCTCCGCTCGAGGAGAATCCAGAGAAAGGTAAATATTTGATGCCTGAACTGCTGGTTACTTCTCCTCCATGAGAACAGACATCTTGTGTGGGCCACCAAGAGTTCCAGCAAAAACACCACAGCTACAAACGCTTTCAAACCACTGGTTTCACTCTTAGAAGAAAAGTTCTATATGGAACCTTGAAGAGTTCCGTCAGGCACGTCATATATAGAACATTTCAGAGGATCCTATCATGGGATCATTTTCTGGATTTAGTTTGAATTAATTAAACTTGAATTAAGTGTTATGAGTTAAGCAGCTTGTATGCATTATTTTAAAAAGATTTAAGACATTTCTCATTATATAAAACCTTTTTTATGGCATAAAACTGTTCTTTAAAATTGAGTCAAGAACCCTAGGGTTCTATATAGAACTCCAATGAAACTATTTTTTCTTTCTGAGAGTGAAAGGTTGGGAAGCAAAACACGATCAAGTCATCTGAACAATGAGAGCAGAGTAGACCAATCACTACAAACTGGACCAATCAGAGCAGACTAATCACAACAGACTGGGTCATTTGACCAATCAGACCAGAGTAGACCAATCACTACAACCTGGACCATCTGACCAATCAGAGCAGGAAAGACCAATCACAACAGACTGGAACATCTGACCAATCACAGCAGACCAATCACAGCAGACTGGGCCATCTGACCAATCAGAGCAGAGTAGACCAAATCACAACAGACTGAGCCATCTGACCAATCAGAATAGAGTAGACCAATCACAACACACTGGGCCATCTGACCAATCAGAGCAGACCAATCACAACAGACTGGGCCATCTGACCAATCAGAGCAGAGTAGACCAATCACAACAGACTGGGTCATCTGACCAATCAGAGCAGACCAATAACAACAGATTGGGCCATCTGACCAATCAGAGCAGAGTAGACCAATCACAACAGAAAGGGCTGTCGGACCAATCAGAGCGGAGTACAACAATCACAACAGACTGGGTCACCTGACCAATCAGAGCAGAGTAGACCAATCACAACAGACCGAGTCATCTGACCAATCAGAGCAGAGTAGACCAATCACAGCAGACAGGGCTATCGGACCAATCAGAGCAGAGTAGACTCTCAAAAAGGGGTTTAGAGAGACTGAATCTTTGAACAAACCATTTCAGACATGTTGAGAATCGAAGTGATGTGCAATGTATATTCGCGAGTTTAACATTACTGGAAGAACATTTGTTGTCAGGATAAAGTTCTGTGGACGTTTCCTGTTAGCTGGGATATATAACCTCAGTATAAAAGTGTTGCAGTGTCACGGTCAGTCTAGGTGAAACTGAACAATGAAATTTCAGTCATAATTTATTCATTTAAGATTTTTGGATGAACCATTCCTTCAAGACAAAAACAAAGTGCAATCCTCAGGTAGAGAAATATCACCCAATTTCTAGCAAAACAAACGTCATGCCAAGTACCACATAAGGTCTTGGCCAGAGAGATTTTAGGCCTCAAATAAATGAGAGAGGCTTCGGTCATGCTAAATTAGATTCTGAAATGTGGCTTATTTCGTTTTCTTTCGCTGTGGGAAA
Organism: Hybognathus amarus; assembly: GCA_030378365.1. NCBI lineage: Eukaryota > Metazoa > Chordata > Actinopteri > Cypriniformes > Leuciscidae > Hybognathus > Hybognathus amarus. The sequence goes on from JAQIUQ010004437.1 coordinate 71,234, forward strand.
CGAGTTCTGTGGGCAATACGGCCTCCACTGGGTATGACATCAGAACAGAGAGACAGATAGAGAGAGATTCATTGCAGAAGATTTGACTTTGAGTTACATTCAAGAGTGTTAAAAGAAAGAAGACGACACACAGAAATGGAAGTGAGGAAGAAAAAAGCAGCACAATCAAAGCAGATAATGGTGAGGGTGAGAGAGAGAGAGAGAGAGAGAGAGAGAGAGAGAGAGAGAGAGAGAGAGAGATGGAAAGAGAATATCCTGTATGACAGCACTGAAAGTGATGTCAGCGATCTTAATTACATTAGCATGTAACAAGGCCGATGACATCACAATGAGTCTCTCAATCAATCACATCCCACTGAACTCTATGGAAATCTGATTGGTATTGCCTAATCGGCATGAGTTACCCAAATTCTTTTTTTTTCTTTTTTTTATCCTGCAATACTTTTAAAATAAAATACACAAAAAAAGGAAAATATATTTTTTTTATTGTTTTGTTAAAAAAAAACTTGCTACAGTGAATGCCACAGTTAAATTTAATGCACATTTTCTTTACGTAAATTTAAAAGTATTTTTTTTTATAGTAATTTTTTTGTGCTCGTTTTGAATTAGAAAATGTCAGATTGATATTACTGGTACTTGAACGTTTGATATTATCATTATTATTTATTTATTTATTTATTTTTAGGTGGTCAAAAATGGATTAGACATGATTTTGTAAGATTAACTATGGCCATGTGGGCCGAGAACTTTCACTGTGGAAAAATTAAGCATTATCGGATTGTGTCATCAGGCCTGAAATACACACAGCCTTTCCTGAGAGGATTTTCTGATACATCTCGAGAATGTTAGAATGTTATTAAATGAGAGTATGATACTAGCTCCACAAAAAACAGCACAAAACACTGACCTCATCTAAGAAGTTCTGCTGAGGAGCGTAAGCCATGATGGGATTGATCTATAAAAGTTTCATTCTCATTCTTTTACTTTTCAAACTCCTTTAAAGCTAGAGGTTAAGAGGCTTATAAAATGAACATGAAAGTTCATTGAGCGTAAATGTACAATGCAGCGAGTCTCGATTTTGACGTAATGTTCTAAGAGAAGATCTGCAAGACATTTCAGGCAAACAGGATGAACTGCGCACGAATCTTGACGGCCCGATGACATATATGATTAAATTAACTTCACATTTCAGGGATGGGCTAAAATTACTCCGCAATACAAAACAGGGGCAGGATTTTCATGTCAAATGTAATCCTACTGGTTCTGTAAGGATTTGAGTTCTAAAAAAACAGAGCAGGAGTGATTATTAAAGCTTGTTGGAAGAAACCCATCACATGGGTTGTGCTGATTACATTACAAACTGTGTCACAAGAAAGCCAGCAGGTCCTTCTGAAAAGCCATTTCTGGTCTTTCACTAAACTGCCCCTGCTCTACGGGGTCATGTGGAGGAGCAGTGGGAGATTAAAATACACGTAGGGCAAATCTCATGGAAATTGTGAATTGGGAGGTAAATGTTTTTCTCACAATGCAATTTTAATAAAGAGAATGAACATTTCTGACCCATTTTTATTGCTGTAAATATTTTTAAATACGTTAAATGTATTAAACGTATACAGAATAGAGAACATGGACCCATCATGCCTTGTTACCACTGTGCAGGCTGGCGGTGGTGGTGTAATGGTGTGGGGGATGTTTTATTGGCACACTTTAGGCCCCTTAGTGCAATGGCATCGTTTCTACCATGTCCATGCCTTATGGCCACCATGTCCCCATCCTTGATGGCTACAGTCAGCAGTAATGCGCCGTGTCACAAAGCTCGGATCAGTTCAAATTGGTTTCTTGAATCCGACAATGAGTTCACTGTCTAAATGACCCCAGTACCAGATTTCAACCCAATAGCATCTTGGGAAGTGGTGGACGTGAATGATACTTTTTTATTGCCTAGGGAATTGAAACTAGGAATCAGAATCTGTCAAATTCAAACGATACCCAACCCTGATGCTCACTTAGTTACATGTAGTGCCCATGAATACAGCATGAGCCATTGTGACCTGGGTGGGTGGGCACTAATGCTAATGTTAATGAGACAGTCTGTCTGGGTCTGGACAAGCACAGAAAACCAAAGCAGATTACAAGGATGTGACACAAAGAGACTGTGACCCCAAAAAGAGATTACAGAGAGAATGAGGTGACAGAAAAACAACCAGAAAACACAATGATCATACAATGTGTTGCTCAATAGCAGCTTCCTCATATGCAACTAAACTTATATGGTAACACTTTACAATAAGGTTACTTTTGTTAACCTTAGTTAACAGGAACTAACGATTAAAAAAATACAATTCTAAAGCATTTATTAATCTTAGTTAATGTATTATTTCAAATCTATAATGCATTATCTAAATCAAAAGCTGTATATTTAATAGACCTGACATGACTAACAATGAACAATTTTAATGTTGTAACCAAATATTTGTTCACTGAATTGTTCATTGTTATATGTACTGATAAATTGAAATACGAAATAGTTTTTATATTAAAATATATATATGTAAAAATTGAACCACTGAAATCAGCAGTTGCTCTGGATTTATTATTTATATTATAAATAATAATCCAGAGCAACTACTAATTATAGCTTATTATATATATATATATATATATATATATATATATATATATATATATATATATATATATATATATATATATATATAAAATATTAAAAAAATTTAAAAAAAAGTTGAAAGTTGTTAAAATTTAATATTTTTAACAAAATTTGTTAAAACAACAAAAGTATTATTATCTATCTATCCATCCATCATCCATCCATCCATCCATCCACATCTATCTATCTATCCATCATCCACCTATCCACCTATCATTATCCATCATCCATCATCCATCATCCATCCATCCATCCATCCATCCATCTATCTGCTAAATAAAATAAATATTGTATAAAATTATGTAGTTAAAACTATTTATTGACTATTTATTTTTTCATTGAATTATACTTACCAACAAACTAAAGTCAGTTTTACTCATAAAATTGTTTTCTTACAAAGCAAGAAGTAGTGCATGAATTGACTTCTCTTTTGTGTCTTTGTGACTGAACACACAAAATTATGTCTAAATATCCTCATAAACACTGTTGTTGTTTTTTTAAGTGAATTAAAATGGTTGTAAAAAGAAAAGGCATGTGTAGGCATATTGGATTCTGCGATATCTATATTCTTACTGTCTTTCTATTTAAAGGAGTTTTAAGAAGTTTAAGAAACTTTCTCACTCATAAAAATGTCCCTTTGTGTGGTTGTGTGAGTTACAGAGAGCATTTGAAATTTCCCGAACTGTTAAACTGATCCTCCAAGACTCATTCCTGAGTGTGTGGTGTAAACTCTCCTGTGACGTGTGCTTGTGGAGCTGAGAGTGTCTCATTTGGCGGGAGACCGAGATTACAGAGACAGCCACGCGCGCACATGCCGCCAGACAAGGGGAGTACTCGTTTGTTCCCATGGAGACAGTGCAGGGAAAGCTTGGGACCTCCAATGAGGGAACATGCTGGGTGGGAACGTGTGGGAAGGGAGGGGAGAGCTCTTCCAAAATCTGTCATCAGCAATATTACACGCGTAGGAGGCGTCTTAGTTTCCCTGAAGCATCCGTGATTATGTGACGCCACTGAGAGAAAGACAAACGCTGAACATATCAACTCCATAGAAATATCTCTACTGCTCATAGTCCAAATCCAGGTGCTCATGCTAACAACAAAACATATCCATCATTCAGTCTTGCAAACACACACATATATACATTTCCAACTTCTTTTGCAATTATTTGCAAAATTTACTTGCAATTTCTGATTGAAAATTGTTTACAAATAATGTTTCTTGAGTGTGGATGGAGACTATACAATGTACCAGCAAGAAACGCAATCAAACACTGCCAGGTTATATGTGATATTCAGATTTTTTTTCTACATTCCAATAGGCAACTCCAACTCAATCTCACAGGAATTTGCACAAATTCTAAGAGGTGGCTAATTCGTAACAATTTGTGCAGACCTGATCTCATACGAATTAGTATGATTTTTGCTAAAGCGTCACATATTTTATGAATTGGACAGATTCGTATGAATTCTGAATCGAACTGACCTAACCCTGACTCCGCCCCTAAACCTAACACATCACGTGGGTTTAACAAATAAATTATACAAATTCTGATCGAGTGAGGTCGTATGAATTAGTATGAATTAGACACTTTTTAATCACTTATACGAATTTCGATACAATTGGTCGTGATAGATAGTGTTGGCAAAATCTGATCCTGGAAGCAGGGTGTAAAAAGTACTGAGAAATGTTACTCAATTAAAGGTACAATACTTGAGTCACAGAAAAACAGTCTCCACATTTAATTGTACTTAAAAATGTAGAAAAGGCTGGCTAAGCTTTTTAAACGACTTTTAAAAAACAACACAGTAAAAAAAATGTTCATGATTTGTAATCACAATTTTTTTCTTTAGACAAATCAACTTAAATAATTAATGTGGTTAATATTTGGAGTTTCTAATGATTAAATCAATCTCCTTCATTGTATTAACTCAATTTTTCAATTTCAATGAACTTAAAATTAAGGCAAGCTTAATTTTAAGGCAATTTCATTTTAAGTTAAACCAACAATATTTTTTATAGTGGTATAAATTGAGTTAAATTAAACTAAAATTATTTTAAAATGTAAATAATTTAAAAAAAGAAAAATAATAAAATATATATATATATATTTTTTACAATTATTACAATAAAATAGATATTCAAATAAATGAAAGGTAAAAATAAAATATTTTTAAAAATGTCCAAAATAAAACAATGGTATAATTAAATTCATAAACTTCATAAATTAAGGTTAAAATTAAATTATTACAATTAAAATGTAATCTATGAACAATTAATAAATTATTAGAATTATTAACATTAAAATGTTTAAAATTAAAGTAAAAAAAAATACAAGTAATTAATAATTAAAATTAAAATGTCACTGAACAAAGTCAAATTAAGTATATGCAAAGACAGAACATGAAAACTTACACCAGCACACATCCCTACACTAAATACTCTGAGGACACATGATAAAATATTTTTTTAATTTGCATAAAATACATTTAAATATACATTAGTCAAAAAAACGACCCTTAAAACTACATACGTCTTTCAGAACTAAAAATAAGACTATCGCTCATGCGACCACACACTAGCATACTCTCGTTTCAGATTCCTCCCTGATTGATTTAGCAAGCAGTTTTTTCCCATTAAAGCTGTCCTATCTCTCTGTCTCTCCAGCAGACTCGGAGTAAACATTCATCAGTGCTGTAAAGATCACCAATAAAGTCATTAGGCCAGTTAACCTCCCTGCAAGATGCTTATAAACACACCTCGCTAATGCTAACCTAATCAACAGCCATAAACACAATCAATGCCCTGACTGCGCCGTAACCAGTGTCGAAAGCCCTTTAACTGGTTTAGGGCCTCAGATAATGACAGGTCAGCCAATGATAGGCATGGAAGAGGAATGTGAGTGGACATAGAGAGTTAGCAAGTGTGGGACATTGCTATTAGACGTGCAGTTCTCAAGTGCTGACCTTAGCGTTTACTCGTGCAGATGCTCAACAGTATGGTAAAGACACCAGCCTTCTAGATTACAGATTTCACGGAGCAAGCGCATTACAATATCTATGACAAATAATAGAGATGTGTGACTTGATTCAAGTAAAAAAAAGATTAAAAATGTCATAAGAAAAGTACGAATATTAGATAAAAAGACAATAAACATGGTGCATTAAAGGCTGCAAATCATGTGTGTCTGTTATTTTCTGCTTGTTTGTTTGTATATTAGTTTAGAAAAGGACAAAGTATTTCAACATAAAAATATCATTACCCACCATGTCTTAATGGAAACTAACATAAAAGTTTGTAAATATATACAGTGTGTGTGTGCAAAAAACATGCACCATAAGAATTTACTGAAATTACTTTATTTCAGCTAGTTGCCAAAGTAACATAAATTTTATCCAAATTAAAATCAATTAAAATTAATTTTAAAAAAAGTATTTAGACATTTGAAAAAATAATAATTGACAAAACATACCATTTACCATATGTGTGTGTATTCAGTGTATATATATATATATATATATATATATATATATATATATATATATATATATATATACATATAAACACAAACGTTTATTTGGATGCGAATAATCGCAATTCATCTTTGCACAGCCCTCATATATATATATATATATATATATATATATATATATATATACACACAAACACACTTATTATATATTTACAGAATTAGATGCGATTAATGGATTTGATTTAAGAAGCATTTGAACATGATGAGATCTTCTGTCCTCTTAGTTGTGGTAAACTTGTTAATGCTCTACTTAGCATGTGTTGCCATATGGATAATTAATTAGCAGTTCATTTGATGTCCATAGAGATCTCTCAGCACGCTGAAGTCCAAAAGTACACAATTATTAATTTAAGAGTAAACTAAATTCTATTTGCATGCACAGTTTGCAGAGTGCCACACTTTTCAACCCCACGGTGAGGAGTAAAAACAGGCTATATTCAACATTTGCTTATGTTTCATAGTTCTGGAAATGTGCATTACTTGCCAAAATCCTCACACTGACAGTAAAATTAACATTGTATTGTTTTTGAACATTGAAACTGCGAGCATAACAAAGTCCCAGAAGTGCCATCGCATTTATTTGTCTTCACATTTCTGATAATGATTCATTATTTTTCAGTCTTACTCCATTTCCTCTAAAAATAAATAAGCCCAATGTCTGTTTATTTCTGCGGAAGTATTCAACGCTAAACTCGCGGAGAAGCGTTGCATGAATATCAGCAGTTCTGACTGTGAACAAATCTCAACACGTGCAAACAAATCAATAAGGTCAGATCAAAACTGAGCCATTCCTCAGTCTCAACACAAACATTCATGCATTATGATTATATCATGCTCTGCAGGATATATTGCTGGGATTGTGACATTTTGAGCAGTAGACTTGAACACAGCCAGAGGATTCTCCCAACTGGAGTCAGTTACGCGCCTTAAGGGAAGATCAAGAATATAATGCATGCATCAACGCTCACAATACAACTGCATCATGGGAATGTGCCTCAAATCACAATAGAAACAAGCATCAGCTTGAGGGGTGTGTGTGTTTCATGATGGTGACGTCAAGATAAAAACTCCAAAAAAAACTTTTTTTCTGGTCAAGATGTCAAGATAAACTCAAGTGATTCCATATATACAGGTGAAACTTGACATTTAATATTGTGCAAAAGTTAATTAATTTTGATTATGGCTTACAGCTTATGAAAACCCCAAATTTAAAATCTCAGAAAATGTAAATATTAAATCAATAAAAATAGGATTTTAAATGCAGAAATGTCAACCCTCTGAAAAGTATAGAAGCTTGTTTCCGCCACTGAATAAAAACAAAGAAAACAATAATTGCGACTTTTTGTCGTACAATAGTCAGAATTGGGAGAAATAAATTTGCAATTGCGTGTTATAAATTCAGAATTATGAGATATAAACTCAGAATTGCGAGAATATAAAGTCAGAACTGCAAGATATAAAGTCAGAACACACTCCGTTTTCAGAACTGCGAGATATAAAGTCACAATTGCGTGATATAAAGTCGCAATTGCAAGATATTAAGTCAGAATTGCGTGATATAAAGTCAGAATATGCTAATGTAGTAAAAAAACTACTGGGAAGCTCTTTTCTTTAAATTATCCTAAAAAATAATCCTGTAAAAACATGGTAAACTACAGGCAACTGTGGTTGCAAAGCATCATACTGTAAAAATATGGTGTGTTACTGTTTTTAAAACTAACAGCTAAATACCGTATTGTAAGCTACAGTATAAAACTTTAATTTAACATCTATAGATGTTAAATTAAAGTTTTATAACTGTAGCTTACAATACTGTATTTAGCTGTTAGTTTTAAACAATAATATACATTGTATTTTACAGTATTATGCTTTGCAACCAAATAAAAATAATCTGTAAAAAGTGTAAAACTGTAAAAAATAATCCTGTAAAAAAACGGTAAACTACTGTAAAAATGCGGTGTGTTGCTGTTTTTAAAACTAACAGCTAAATATTATATTGTCAGCTACAGTATAAAACTTTAATTTAACATCTATACTGTAAAAAATAATCCTGTAAAAAAACGGTAAACTACTGTAAAAATACGGTGTGTTACTGTTTTTAAAACTAACAGCTAAATATTCTATTGTCAGCTACAGTATAAAACTTTAATTTAACATCTACACTGTAAAAAATAATCCTGTAAAAAAACGGTAAACTACTGTAAAAATATGGTGTGTTACTGTTTTTAAAACTAACAGCTAAATACCGTATTGTCAGCTACAGTATAAAACTTTAATTTAACATCTACACTGTAAAAAATTATCCTGTAAAAAACGGTAAACTACTGTAAAAATACGGTGTGTTACTGTTTTTAAAACTAACAGCTTAATACCGTATTGTCAGGTACAGATTAAAACTTTAATTCACTGTAAAAAATAATCCTGTAAAAAACGTAAACTACTGGCAGCTGTGGTTGCCCGCATCATACCGTAACTATACGGTGTGTTACTGTTTTAGAGCATATAGCTGTTAAATTAAAGTTTTATACTGTAGCTGACAATACAGTATTTAGCTGTTAATTTCAAAAACAGTAACACACTCCGTTTTTTACAAAATGATGCTGGCAACCACAGCTGCCAGTAGTTTACCGTTTTTTTACAGGATTATTTTTTACAGTGATGTCTCAACTTCCTGTTTCAATAGGAAATGCTGCTCCTGGCACGGTCACCTGGCTAACAACCATGGAATTTGCTGAGGACATTTTCTAAAAGTCTGTTTACAGCACACATAGCCAGACTGAAGAGCTCGAGTTTGCTAATATCTGACAGGAAAATGAACCACTTAGTCAAAGATGTCGAACTCGTTATGTCATTAAAGGATCAGAACGCAAGCAAAACTTAAGACAATCCAGCGAGAAAACATTGTTTGTGGTATTAAAAAGCCTAAATGATTAATCTGAATCAGTTCTATTGTATTTTGAGTTTCCAAAACATTTTGACAAGACATTGCATATCTAAATACCCAGGTGTCTGTCAAACAAGCGATCTTTCAAGTTTTGATTGCAAACCAAGCAGAGATTGTTGATGCTTTCACCTCACACACACACACACACACGGACACAAATCACAGTAACGCTTTACCACACAGATTGTTCTCGAATGATCACATGACTCTGTGTGATGTGAAACCCGAGCCTCTCGAGGCCAATGTTTGGAGCCAGTCAGGCGATTCCTCCTGCACTTGTTGAATTACGACTGAGATGAATTACGTGGGAAGGAAGAGATTTCAGGAGAAATGGCATAATCAGGAAGAGATCTCTCACTGTTTGTCATGCCCGCCACAGGTACCTTGAAATCCATTTTCCCAAGACATGACATGCCGACGCGGGGATCCTCGCACGGTGCCAACCTCTGTCTAAACATCTCAGGAATCATTAACTTACATCTGTATTTCCAAGAAGCAATTCGTTTATTAAGTAAAGGTCTGGCTAAATATCACCACTACCTGGGCGCCAATACAAGTATACCGTAGAGCCCATTAAAGTCAGAAACCAGTGATTGAGCGCTTCCCTCAAGCCAAACCTTAATCGAAGACGTCAAGAAAGAGTACAGCAGCTGTTAACCATTGACTATGGGATTCTAAAACAGGAAATTGAAGGAAGAATGGGATTGGAACAAAAAGCTGGACTTGAACTGCATGACTTACTGTACATGTGCATCATATAGTGTCAATGCGTCAATAGCACTGCTGCTAACAAGCTAGTGACCCCTTGTTCAACTAAGTCAAGTTATAATGCAACAACAGCAATTTAGTGAATAATCTGGACCGTTTCATAAAAGCATTGTCTCTACAATTAACTTAGGTCACGAGGCTTTCATCTAGAGATAGACCTAGTTTGTATATAAAAAGTTATATATATTGTAGTGCTGGGCAGCGTTTAATCGCGATTAATCAAACCCAAAATAAAACTTTGTGTTTACATAATACATCTTTGTGTACTGCGTATAAATATTTTGTATATATAAATACACACACATGCATGTATATATTTAAGAAATATGTGCATCTATATTTGTACAAAATGTATATTATTTATAAATATAAATATTTTATATATAAATAAAAAAATTAATATATGCATGCATGTGTGTGTATTAATATGTACATTAAATTATCCACAAATGATACACAATTATACGCATATATTATGTAAACACAACCTTTTATTTTGGATGCAATTAATTACGATTAATCGTTGCCCAGCACTAACATATTGAATAATAATAAAAATTTAAATAATTATATTATATAAACATATCTTTAAATACATAAAATAATTGAAATTGTTTTATAGATATACATTTTAGTGCTCATTAACATGTAAACCATCTAAGAATTATATATTTATTTATAATTCAATTTATAAAGAAAAATATTGTGTGTGTGTGTATATATATATATATATATATATATATATTAGGGGTGGTTAATCTGTCTATTTATCCCGATTCGAATTAAATTACGATTATTGAAGTCCCGATTCGAATTACAGTCGATTTTTGATTATTAACGATTCTAGATTAGCGATTATTGATTTTACAACAGTAAACAAAAATACACTAGACCAACATATGATTATATTAGCACCAGCATCATTTTGGTATTAATTGCACTTTTTATTTTGTTTGATATTCAATGAAAATGTAATGATGAATGGTGAAGACATGCAAACATGCTTGTTGTCTACTACTTAGGCAACCCATTATCTTTAAATCATTTTTTGAACAATTGTGTTGCATTATAATGCAAAGGCACCTGGTTCTATTAATTGACAGCATTAAAATGCATTTTGTGATTTCCTTCAATTGAAAATCTTTGAAGCAAGTTTGTGGGGATTGAAGGGCACCAGATTCAGAGAATCATCCAGAAATTCAAAAGAACAGCATTTATCTGAAATAGAAAGCTTTTGTAACATTAAACAATACAGTTTAAAAGTTTGGAGTTGGTAAGAATTTTTCTTACATTTTTTGGGAGAAAGAAAAAGAAATCTATACTTTTATTCATCAAGGATAAATTAAATTAAGTTGATCAAAAGTTACAGTGAAGACATTTATAATGTTACAAATAGATTATCTGAATCTTTTGTGTGTGTGACTATAAATACTTTCCAATGAATGTACAAAGTAATGACCCATAAAGAATTAACGTACAATATATTTTATTAACATTCCAAAGAACCAACAGGAAAATAAACGTGTGCCTGAACTAGGAGCATAACTTTAACTTACTTGTAGTACATTAATATTATAACGACCGTTACAACCGAGTGTTTTCCTCCTCTGGCTGGAAACGCTGTCATATGGCTCGTCATATTTGTAGTGTTTCCGTCGTTAGTTTATTCTACAAAGCTTACAACTAGCGTGGCTCTTGCCCAGCTCCTTTCCCCCTTCAACTTCAGAAGCCAAAATATTTCCACACGTCAGCTTTTAACCTAACAAGGAGGGTGTTTGGATCTTGCGCGCCATCGCGTCTCTGTTATGTGCACGCGTCAGACAGTCCGGTCACTGGCACTGCACTTCCGTCTTCCGCGTTCGTCAATATTACGTTTTATAAATATATATATATATTTTTTTTTTTTTTTGAAAATCAATTTTGGGATATTTGTGAATCGATTCAGGATCGTCCACGTCCGCATCGCGATGCATCGAGAATCGATTTTTCCCCCACCCCTAATATATATATATATATATATATACCTATAGACACAAGCACACCTCACAGTATTAACATTTCAAGTTCTATATAATATTAAATGTGTATATATAATACAAATACAGGTGAAACTCAAAAAATTTGAATATCGTGCAAAACTTTATAGGTGAAACTAATATATTATATAGACTCATTATATGCAAAGTGAGATATTTCAAGCCTTTATTTGTTATAATTTTGATGATTATGGATTAAAGTTTATGAAAACCCCAAATTCAAAATTAGAATATTGTGAAAAGGAGTCTATATAATATATTAATTTCACGTTTTAAGTTGAATTACTGAAATAAATTAACTTTTGCACTATATTATAATTTTTCGAGTTTCACGTGTAAATAAATTTGTGTATGTATATATAAAAGATATAGAAAATCATATAGAAAATCATATAAAGTTTTACATTTACTGAACTCTCTGGTTCTCTGAGATTGAACTAGGTCAAATGTCCACAGTCGAAGTGAATGGTGACCAGAGGAGCCCTCCTCATCAAACTGTAAGGTGCTTACTATTGTAATCCGCCCACTGAGGGGCCGACGGGACGATATATAGAGCAATTGGCTGAGGTGGGTCATTGTTTTGGGGGCAAGAGAGGCCCTTGTATCACCCACCCCATATCTGATTATCGGTTTCTGCGTGCAATCCTATTCCCAATCTTTCTGTGCCAGTTCCTGTCATTGTTTTGGCTGGGATCCAAGCTCAACAGTATTACACACAAATCACACATCGAGGAACATTTTATTCGCCCTTTAGTCAAACAATGCATCAAGTTATCAACTTGATGTGACTTGTTCACTCGATCAGTGGAAACATGCAAACAAAGTCAATGAATGAACAAATAAACAGGCAGTGATGTAATGGGATTATGTAAAACCTGGACTGCACTTTCTAAGAATGGTTTCAATAACACTATCACACTTCTTACACATGATCACACTATCCAGACCCGATCAGGCCTTCGTAGATCAGATTAGCCCCTCAGATCCCAGACCAGACCCGGTTGAGATCAGACATGACAGACGACCCAGAGACAGGCATGTTGAAGTGCTCTGTTAACCCAACACATCAGCCATCTGTGCGGGACAGATGGGACCCCACGCCCCCCTTTAGCCCGAGGGGACTTTCAGTTGCATTCTCCCACACTTACACTCACACACTCTCGGTTATGAAAGGACGGGAGGACCGGGAAGACAGAAACATGAGAGGAGATGAAACAAGAGATTTATTGGAAAAGGAGGGACAATTCAAACAAAAGCGACTTGTTTCGTTATGTACTTATCAAATTGCAAACTAACTTAGTTTCAGCTTGAAATAAATATCATTGCACTGATTATAGTCTTATTAAAGGTAAAGTGTCATTTCTGGCTGGTCAGGATTCTCTATTTTGTACAGATACTTTAGTTTAAGTGCTGACAAAAAGCCTTTTAATGTGCCTCTATTATGCTTTTTTGAATATTGCCTTTGATGTTGTGTAATACAGCTGTTTGTAAATGCAATAGGTCTGTAACGTTACAAAGATCAAACTGCAGATAAATACTTTTGAGAACTTTGGTTTATGACAAGCGCTGTAAGCAGTTCGACCAATCATAACAGACTTAGCCGTCTGACCAATCAGAAAAGAGCAGACCAATCACAACAGACTGAGTCATTTGACCAATCAGAGTAGACCAATCACAACAGACTGGGTCATTTGACCATTCAGAGCAGAATAGACCAATCACAACAGACTGGACCATCTGACCAATCAGAACAGAGTAGACCAATCACAACAGACTGGGTCATCTGACCAATCAGAACAGAGTAGACCAATCACAACAGACTGGGTCATCTGACCAATAAGAGCAGAGTAGACCAATCACAACAGACTGGGTCATTTGACCATTCAGAGCAGAGTAGACCAATCACAACAGACTGGACCATCTGACCAATCAGAACAGAGTAGACCAATCACAACAGACTGGGTCATCTGACCAATCAGAGCAGAGCAGACCAATCACAAGAGACTGGACCATCTGACCAATCAGAACAGAGTAGACCAATCACAACAGACTGGACCATCTGACCAATCAGAACAGAGTAGACCAATCACAACAGACTGGGTCATCTGACAAATCAGAGCAGAGTAGACCAATCACAGCAGACTGAGCCATCTGACCAATCAGAGCAGAGCAGACCAATCACAACAGACTGGACCATCTGACCAATCAGAGCAGAGCAGACCAATCACAACAGACTGGACCATCTGACCAATCAGAGCAGAGTAGACCAATCACAACAGACTGAGCCATCTGACCAATCAGAGCAGAGTAGACCAATCACAAAAGACTGAGTCATCTGATCTGACCAATCAGAGCAGACCAATCACAACAGACTGAGTCATTTGACCAATCAAGCAGATAGACCAATCACAACAGACTGGGCCATCTGACCAATCAGAGCAGAGTAGACCAATCACAACAGACTGGGCCATCTGACCAATCAGAGCAGAGTAGACCAATCACAACAGACTGGGCCATCTGACCAATCAGAGCAGAGTAGCTCTCTGAAAGGAGGAGTTTAGAGACACTGAATCCTTTATTGAAGCGTTTCAGACACTGTGAGAAAAGAGTTGATGCTGCAATAGATATTCAGAGAAAATGAAATAGTTTTTTGACCATGTAAACTTATTTTAGGAGACGTCAAAACAAAATTAGAAACATTTAGGGGCACTTTAACATCAAATAAATTGCAGGCTTCACCTTTAATGATTAATGAGTCATTAACTTTTGACCTGTGAACAGCTAAAACAGAGACGTGCGTGACGAATGCAAAAAATATTATTAGCTAATTCATTCTTGTCTGTTTCATAACAGAAATGACAAACTGCCAGTAGAGTGAACCTTTCCTCTAGAATGACCCGAATGACTTTCCAATGTGACCCCACTGGCGTCCCAGCCTTGACCCCCGCTGACCTCTCCTAAGACTGACTAGGAAGACAGACTATTCCTATATTTAAAGGCACACCAACAGTTCCCAGACTTTACAGACCACAAGACTAAATAGACGTCATATTTAGTCTAATCAGCCTACACAGAAATGAGGCAATGAGAGATAAAACAAAGTTTGTTAAATATGTCCAAACTGTACTTCATGTGAACACATAAACAACGGGTTCAAGCTACTAAGTATCATTTATATACGATTATAGTATATATAGTATATACAACTTAAACCTGTTACAAAGGGAAAAAAACAACAACATTTTTACAGGTAATTACAAAATTTTAGTTTCTAAATTTTATGTCGCACAGACAAAGTGCCATAAAACGCTCAGTAATGTAACGGTTTTTGTCCAACAGAAATGATAATAAAGATGTGTTTTAAATGTATCATCAGCTAAACGATCAAACAAGGTGCACAATCTAGCATCTATATTTCAGATGACTTCTGGTTTGTGAAAATAGCTAATCTTTATAAATCCCGTTCGCTTTATTAACAAATGTGTTCCTATGGTATATAATTACACCCTCCGTCCCTGTGAATAAACAACCCAAATCCCCCTGAGACATGTCTCAAACTTCAGCCCTCACACGCCTCTCTCTCTCCTCAGGCCGCCAGCTGCTCGACCGCTCGCCAAACGGAGAGAGAGGCTGGAGAGAGACGCTTGCAACATCAAACCTGCTTTGAATTAAACTTGCACAACCACACGCTCCTCTCCACCCGCCTTTTGTTTAGGGATGCCTGTCCTGCCAACTCTCCTTCTCTCCCGCTTTCTGTCTCTCACAACAGCGAGAGCGCTGAGAGTCGAGGGGTTTTTCTACTGCCGTCTGCCTAGTGCTGGAAACCCATTCAGAAATGTGTGAGACTTTGCTGAGGAGTCAGTGTGTGGGTTTATTTAGTCATAATTCAGGGACAGTATTATTCAGATAAGCCTAAAACCTCCCTTTGGGAACATCTGCGAACAGTGGCGTGGGGTTTATTAGAGAACATGTCGCCCACGAGACGTAATGTGTGTGTGTTTGTGAGTCGCCTTGCTCTGTTCTGTGATGCGCATCGTGACTCTCCTGTTTGAACAAGTTCATCAAAATGAACAAAGTCAATTCATTCATTTCGTTCAAATGAATCAAATAACATCGAAAAAGATTCGCTCATTTTGATGAACGAGTTTGAACAGGACAGCAATACTTCTAAAGCATTTATTATGTTTCATGAAGGCATTAACTAACGAATGAGACCTTATTGTAAAGTGTCACCAACACTCATCTCTAGTTATGTATTACTTCTAGAGCCAGACCGATATATTCGGCAGACCGATATTATTGGCCGAATATTAGGCATTTTCCAAAATATCGGTATCGGCAATTGTAATAGCCGATAAATGAATATTTCAAAAATAAAATAAAAACGGATGAAAACACGCTTGAACCATGTCATGAGTGTTGAGAGTTGTGTAGTTTGTCCACTAGAGGGCACTCTACACTGTCCCTGTTGGCAACACTTGAGTTGGTCACGATACATACACTGCTTGAATAACAATTAAAAGAACATCTCAATCAGTTCTCTTAACTCAAATAAGCATGACAAAATTTGTGACTATCATGTCCAGTTTTGCTGCTGTTAAATAAGCCGAGAACGAAGTGGAATTATTTAGTAATAGTTACGTTACGTTGTTACAGTGTAGTTGACTGACTGTCCTTTTAACTTTTGACAATGGGACTGAAGTATTTCTTTAATAGCGCGTGACAGTTATAGCAATGAGTCGTATCATCTCTTCCTGGCCTGTTATATCGAAAATGTATGTTTCACAATTTGCAGTATGACGTAATCCATTGCTAAATTATGACTCATAGACTATCTAATCACAAAGCTAGCTAATGCCACTATCATCAGTCTGTTCTGTTGTGACAATAAAAAGAAAGTTTCTTTTAAAATGCATAATCATATTATTTTAGTTAAAACTCATAAATAACTACAATTAACTAATGTTAGGGAAATCTGTTAATGTTTTGTTGCGCGTTTCTGAAAAAAAAAAAAAAAAAAAACGGCCGATATATTGGAATATTGAATTTTAAAACCCAAAAATATTTGTGTATCGGCCTTCAAAATTTTTTATTGGTCGAGCTCTAATTACTTCCCATAAAAAGACTTTTTATGTACCAATAATGTAACTTTCTTTTAGGATTAACACAATACCAGTCAAAATGACAATAGGTGGATTTACATGTACTTTAAAAAATGTATTCCAGTCAGCCTAGAACAATATTTCCTCATTTAAAATATTATCAATTACTTAAAACGCTTCAACAGTACAGTGTCTATACAAAAACCTGCTTTTGCAATGTACTTATTATAATTTGTATCATTTTGTTGTTACTTTTAAAGTCACCCAAAACTGCACATCACCGACATTTAACCTAAAATACTAAAATAGTCTGTTTAACAAAAAATAAAATAAACATTTGACGCACACAGACTCGCAGTGTCTCTCCTGAACACAGCTGATGTTGAGTCTGCTAGCAACAGTAAAACAACGGCTCTAGCCTGTGACATAACACGCACGCACACACAAATATATACACACACTCTCTCACACGTTTTCCCGAAAGTGAGTCAGCAGGGTTTCACTTTTTCCAAGAACAATATCAGAGCCCCAAAAACAAAGGCAGCAGAAGCCACAAAAAAGAGTCAGGTCACTCAGACTGGGTGTAACAGTGTAATAGTGAAAGCGTTAACTAGCCAAGTACGTCTGGATGTGCCGTGTTCAAACATAAGATCAACATTCCCGATAGGAATTGAGACTTCTCTTGATGAGCGGCCGAAGCTAGACGCATTCATTCAACTGGGATGCTTACATTGCCGTCACTGACACATATGTATGTTCATCTGTTTATCTGACCGTGGAACACTGTTTATATTGGCCAAGTGCTATATGCGACGTCACATTACCGCTGGAGTGTGTGAATGCATTGGCTGTGTATGTACGTAGCAGCTACACACATAAACATAATGGCCACCTCCATATTATTGTGTTCACACTATTCATGCCTTCTGAGTGAATCTAGATACCGACATAACAGCCAGCCGTGAGCTCTATAGATCGCATGACTAGTGGTGAAGTTCTCATTCATTCCCGCGTCTTTGTAAACACACACATGAATAGCACACAGCTGTAGCGCTACGTCACTCTCCTCCTCTGACAGGTTTGCCTCGGACTATAGAAGTGAGCGGCACCGTGAAGTTAGAACACACACGCTGCATGTCACGCCACTCGTATCCTGTTCACATCCGACACATCTATCTATCTATCTGTCTCGTCCCATCTATCATCCTCATCTATCTATCTATTTATCTATCGATTCTATTTATCTATCTATCTATCTATCTATCTATCTATCTATCTATCTATCTATCTATCTGTCTGTCTGTCTGTCTATCTGTCTGTCTGTCTGTCTATCTGTCTGTCTGTCTATCGACCTATCTGTCTGTCTGTCTGCCTGTCTGTCTATCTATCCATCTACCTACCTGTCTGTCTGTCTGACTGTCTACGTATCCTGACTTTCTGTCTGTCGGTTTGTCTGTCTGTCTGTCTATCTATCCATCTACCTACCTGTCTGTCTGTCTACGTATCTGACTTTCTGTCTGTCGGTTTGTCTGTCTGTCTATCTATCTGTCTGTCTGTCTGTCTGACCTATCTGTTTTTCTGTCTGTCTGTCTGTCTGTCTTTCTGTTCTGTCTGTCTTTGTCTGTCTGTCTATCTATCTATATATCTATCTATCAAAACATTTTTACAACTTTCAAACAAGTTATGTAGCTACAGATTTTTTAGCTAAAGTTATGTGAATTTCAACAAATTTTAGTTTAATATTCATATTTATGTTTGCTACCTCAATTCTAATTGAAGGAACTGAATGGATAATCAAAGGCATTCTCAATTCAATTCTGAATGTCACACAACACTAAGACACATGAACATGCAACATCAAACTCACCAATAGTCTAACAGTGTACAACTCAAGAAGACAGTCATTAGAAACAGTCTAAAATCTTTGAGAGTATGTTATCCGCTCAATCTAATGAGCACAAGCTAGCAGGCATGACAAATAATGCCTTGAGTTTCATTCAGACTTATAATCACTCTCCTCGTGTGAAAGCCTCCAGACAAGATGTTCTAAAGGCAAGGATAATACTGGGACTGCACACAGTCTTCAGTTGGAAGCCAAAACCAAGACTATGCATTCATAACTGTGTTGTGCATATGTGTGTGTGTGTGTGTGGAAGAGAGAGAACCAGCATGCTCTGATCCTCAGTGGAGCCCGAAGTCTTGCTCCTTGTGCCAAACTGGCTCATGGGAGTTGTTCTGAACAATGTGCTGAGAGCTACAATGCCAGTGAGTGATTTTACTGACTGCTGCTGCTTTTCAAGAATCATATATCCAATTTTGTATTTCAACATACTTAAAGTGGCAGTTCACCCACAAATAATTGACTAATGTAACAATTGATTGTGTCACAATATACTCTCGCAGGTCCTCTGTTCTCAGACTGGCCGCTGGCTCAAAACCACGCTCATAGCGGTAAACTTGAGGAACGCCCATCAAAGTACAAATGTGGGGAGGCGTCGACAACACGCAACTGCCGTGTTCGGACAAGTGGATCTCTACCATCAGTTTAGCCTCTGTACAATAGGTGTGCCAGATTTCTATAGAGCCTTCCAGGCGAAAACCTGGCTAAAACACACACGAACAGGCCTAAAGGGATACTCCAATTTTTTGTGGAATAGGCTCATTTACAATCCCCCAGAGTTAAAACAGCTTAGGTTTTTACTGTTTTTGAACCCATTCAGCCGGTTTTCTGATATTTAGAAGAATATTGTAACTAGACAGTTTCTGGCTCCATTGACTTCCATAGTAGGAAAAAATATACTATGGAAGTCAATGAGACCAGAAACTGCTCTGGTCACTGATATTCTTCCAAATATCAGAAAATCGGCTGAATGGATTCGAAACGGTAAAACCCAACTGTAAAACTCTGGGGAGTTGTAAAATGAGGCTTTTCCAAAAAAAGTGGAGTATCCCTTTAATATGTAGCGAAATTCAACTAATCTGGCAACACCATACACCGGTGTCGCACCGCGGCCGCCGTCGACAAAGCAACGACCAAACACCTCCACGTTTTCCCTATTTAAAGACAGTTACGCGAGAGTGTAACTCTACCTAGGACGGTGACACGAAAATAAAACGTTGTGCTTTTTCAAAGCGTGTTAAGCGGATCACCGCCCTAGGTCAATTTACACTGCTCGAGTAACTGTATTTAAATAGGGAAAACATGGAGGTGTTTGGTCGCTTCTCTGCTTGGCCCTTATTAAATGAACTGGGCTAGTTAAGTGCTATCAAAGTGTTCTCGCGTGAGACGACAGAGGTATGCATCAACTCGTCTTAGTTAAGGGAATAACATAGTTTAATATGAAAAAAACAGTGGAGTATCCCTTTAATACCAAGTGTATATTCAGTGAGCAGGTTCCATGTAATTACACATAAAAATGTTTCAGCTTTAGAGATTCTGAAGCACACTGGCTCAATTTGTGGAGCGCCACGCGGCAGACAACTAGAGCTTTGACTCCAGGACACTTTGGAGTCATCCATAACAGTCCTACGAAAGCCATCAAAAGGAATTTAACTGAGATTAAAAAACGCCAATGATCTAACTGATCCCAAAGCATCCCATATATTAAAAACTGATATCCAGCTGTCCTCCTCTGCTCGTATCAAAATCGAATCCACATGTCCTGACCAATCAAATTAAACGGAACGCTGTGTCTTCCTTCATATTGGATTATGACTGGCCTGTTTCTGTCTTCTTCCACTAAAAATACACACACAACACATGTAACTATTTTAGTTGTGTTTATACTGTCCCATATGTGGAACTGACGATTTTTGGTTTCCAGAAACATATCCAAGCTACGTTCCAAAGTTTGAGAAAACAGAAAAACGGGAGAGAGAGAGAAACCCTGTTGTTAACGTCATGTTCAGTTGGCGAACTCCCTGGGTGTTGTACAACCACATTTGATGACTCTAATAGAGTATTAATGGTCTGGGATAAATGGAATACATGGTGGTTGTAGTCGTTTTGTTTTCCCTCCCTTCTTCTCTCTTCCTTCGATCTTTGCTGTTTTCCTAATAGTGGGAGAGCTCATAGACCAGACTCGACTCAATATTGAGTCCTGGGGATCCGCTTTCCAAGACCTGGGATACTCAGCAACAAACACAAACTAGATAGTTTTAGTTTTGAAATTTAGGCAAGCTCTGTTATTTATAACACAAAGCTCAAGTCCACTTAGATGACCTATGAAAGCTGTCTAGTCACCTTTATTTATACAATGCATGTATTTTCAAAGCAGCTTCACAGTAATAAACAGGAAAATAACAGACTCAATGACGCAAACTTAATCAGATATGAGACCAATTCAAATTTGTTTGTAAAACAGCTCTAAAAGACAATAGTGTCATTATTCAGTGCACTCTCAAAAATGCTGGGTTGTTTCAACCCAAATTTGGGTCAAAATGGACAAACCCAAATGTTGGGTTAAAAAAAGCAATACAAAATGTATATTTGAAAGTGAAATTTGAAGTTGGGTTAAAATTTGAAAAGACATTTTTAACCCAACAATTGGGTTTGTCCATATTTGACCCAAATTTGGGTTAAAACAACCCAGCATTGTTTAGAGTGTGTTGATTCAGTTAGTTCAATAACTGTATAAAGTTGATCAGTTATGAAATTAGTTAAATTAAGAAGACAATAGTGTTTTTATTCACTTTGAGTCAGTCCAATGTTGATTCAATGTGTCACTGTCATATTGCAAAATTCAACTAATTTGATTCAAAAATAAAGCGGAATAGCATCATCCAGTTCAAGTTCTGTTCTCGTTCTCATCCAATAGTGTCAGGCCAATCAGTCATGAGCTCATTAACATATGACAACAACATATCATATTATAAGAGAATAAACGCCAGTTTTGTGAAAAAAAAATACTTGATGCAATATTTATACAAATGACTTAGAAGTGATTTGAACTGAACTTACTCAGGGTTTTGTTAATCATATTCTCTGGGAATAGAGAGATAAAGGAATAGTTCCCCCAAAAAAGGTCATAGTCTACTCCATAACATACTTAATGACTTATATTTTGGTCTGTACTTTACACAAAGCTAACATATGGCTTTAGAAGACTTGGAATACCAAGTTCTGTCATGAAACTCTAAATGGCGCAGGCGGATGTGTTCACTTTCACATTGGATATGTTTCAGTGTAATTAAAGAGTTAGGTTACATTTTATTTCAATGCTCCACTAGACATTTGCAACTACATGTCAACTACTAGTCATGAGAGTATTAGTATTACTAACTCTTTATTCTGATGCTCCATCAACCAACAATAAGTAACTTTGCAACTACATGTCAACTTAGTCTACTAACCCTAACCTAACAGTCTACTAATACTCTAATGGGGGTTAGTTGACACGTACATACTTGAAGTTCCTTATATTTGGTAGAATGTCTATATAAAGTGTAACCTAACTATTCCTTTAATTACAAGTTTAAACGTATGAATATCCAATGAGAAAGTGAACTTTGCGGTTATCGGGATGCCAGATGCTTGTGTTGTGGGAGACTCCGAGGCCTCGAGGGGAACTTTGGGAAGTTACATCATGTCATCCCATCATCCAACATGAGAACAAATAAAGAGAAACAGAATAAGACTGTGTGTGTGTTTGTGTATGTTTGAGAGCGGACGTCTCATTACGCTACACATTCACCAACAGCTCCAGGAGGGTGTGAAAGCAAAAGAGCCAAACAGACAGAGAGAAGGACAGAAATCCCCAATTTAGCTTCATAGATGATCCGTGATATTAGTATGTGTCTCGGATATTCGGAAGTTCCCATATGATTACTGCACACACAGATGTAAGTGTACGTGTCTTTTGGAGCATATGGGAAGCATTGCATGACTGTTCTCCAGTTTCATATTCAAAAATCCACCATATCACTGCATGAATCAAAAGATTATACAGAATAGCATGCAAGTGATTTCAATCATGTCGCACATAACACATCATCATGAGCATCAGTGCAAAAAGTCCTGGACAGGAAGTGGACATACAGACAGAGGCTAATGCATTTATAACCAGGGGTTGTTCTGGTGCCACAGCCACAGAAGGAATGACAGAATCGGAAAAGAGAAATGGGGCATTGAATGTAAAGCTAAAGAGAGAGCAAATGTTTCTGAGAATGCACACAAAAAAAATTGATAATCTTGGAAAACTGTTTTGCGAATGTAGGAATTTGACATACTGTGTTGACTTCTTTGTAAATGCAATCTGTGTATGAAAGATCTCAGCCCAAAATATATGTCATAAATATGAATTGGTCAAAATGTACAGGAAGCCTGAACTATGCTGGTACACAGAGAGAGTTAAAGGCACTGAAGCAACAAAAAAACTTGTTTAAAGGATCAGAGAGACTATAATATGGCTATACTATAATATGATTAAAAACTAAATAATGGCTTTTTGTTGCAAGAAACCTTGGTTAGAATATGAGAGCGAGAAAGATTAAAAAATATAACGTGGAGTTATTAAAAAATGCATGAATTTAGCTTAGTATCTTACATTTTCTTTCTTTCTCTTATTTTATCTAAATATATATATATATATATATATATATATATATATATATATATATTTGGGACGGGAAATATTAATCGCTATTAATCACATCCAAAATAAAAGTTTTGTGTTTACATAATATATGTGTGTGTAATGTGTATAACTATTTTATATATATAAATACACACACATGCATGTAAACATTTAAGAAATATTTGCATGTAAATACTTTATATATATTTATACAAAATTAATATTATACATAAATATAAATATTTGATATATTAATAACACATTTTTCTTAAATATATACATGCTTATGTGTGTATTTATATATACAAAATAATTATACACTACACACACATATATTATGTAAACACAAACTTTCCCAGCCCTAATATATATATATATATATATATATATATATATATATATATATATATATATATATATATTAGTGCTGTCAAACAATTACAATATTTAATTGTGATTAATCGCATTAATGTCATAGTTAATTCGATTAACTGCGCATTTTAATCTGTCCTAAATGTCTCTGTTTTTTCTCAACTTAATGCTCTTATCAACATGGAAAAGTGAGATCGGCTTGCTTTGTGCAAATGTTTCTTATTGAAAACAACATTGCCATATACTGTGTTCAATTTCTCACTAACATTTTCACTTGGAGCAAATAATTTCAGTATCACTATTTCTGATACTCCACAAGACATTTCTGTACTAACTAACTTTTCAACTACATGTCAACTAATTGTCATTAGAGTATTAGTAGACTGTCAGTTTAATATCTGCTAACACTTTATTTTGTTGTTCCCCCAACAGACATTCAACTAAGACCATTTCACAAGATGTAAACAACACTGGTCCAGAAGCACTTCTGGTTCGGTTTTTTAACACTACATAAAAGCTGGGATAAAATACAACCAACAGAACATTTAAAACTGAATCAAAAAGTTAAACAAACACTCTTTGAGATGCTTTCTTTACATGTGAAATAAAGAAAACAGTTACAAAATGAAACAGGAAGTGTTTCTGGACCAGTGTTGTTTACATCTTGTGAAATGGTCTATAAGTAACTTGGCGACTACAAGTAAACTTATTCTCCTAAGTTAACCCAAAGCCTAACACCTAACCATAACCTAACAGTCTACTAATATACTAATACTCTGAGTCTAATGAGAGTTTGTTGACATGTAGTTGAAAAGCTATATGCGTTCCAGACCGGACGTGCAGCGATGATGATAGCTCAGTTCGCAGACGACAAAACACACAGATCGCTTTGGTCAAACGTAACTCTTTCCATTCCGAATCTCAATTGGCATCCATTTCGGCGGTCTCGCGCTCGTCATCCACTCAAAACGTGACGTGAAACACCGTCTCGCAAGCGCTCGCAAACACAAACAAACATGAGCCGGCGCGGGCGTGCCTGTTGTTTTGCTTCCGGTCTAGCTACTTCGCGCGTGGATGGTCGGCGAGGCAACAAAACGTCCTCACGGCGCAAGCCATTGAAATGAATGGGTTTCATAGCGGCAGCGCGGAAAAAAATGTACAAAGTGTGCTAGGCCAAAGGTCTAATCGTGAAAATAATTTTTTTTTTTAAAAATAATAATAAAAAAATTGATGCGTTAAAATGGGTTTGCGTTAACGACGTTTATAACTGACAGCCCTAATATATATATATATATATATATATATATATATATATATATATATATATATATATATATATATATGTATATGTATATGTATATGTATATATATATATATATATATATATATATATATATATATATATATATATATATATATATATATATATATATATATATATATATATATATATATATATATATATATATATATATATATATATATATATATATATATATATATATATATATATATATATATATGTATATATATATATATATATATATATATATATATATATATATATATATATATATATATATATATATATATATATATATATATGTATATATACAACAGAACACACTAGTCAAGTATTCATATTTTGGGGGGAAGTTCATCTGACGAGCATTTATTACAGAAAATATATTTTTTAAATGCTAATTTAATCTAAATAATGAATATGAATAACAATAATAAAAAACAAACAAAACAATAATACATTTGTTGCATTTAAATGTGCTTGCTTTAAAATAAATTTAATAGAATATTTTCAATGAATAATACTTACTATAAATAATGTAATAATAAAACACATATAGAAATATATAATACTAATAATAATCCAAAACAGACCAATTTTTTATTCATTTAAAACAATTATCTATCTGAACAGGAGCATTTCCATTATACATCACAGAAATAGGAGTGAATTATGCTTGTTGTGAAAATAATGTCACAATCTCCCCCAAAAAACATAATAGTCCAAAAACAGGCTTGATTTTCTGCATACATGAGACTCAGACCTACGGTGATCGCCTGCCTGTTACACGCTGAAAGTAATCTAAGTGCATATGTGTGTATGGAAAGGCGAATCCACTCGTGTGGTCTGGCATCTGTTTGAGTGGAAACAAGTCAGTCTGAAGCAGTGGAGTCGTCCTGGAAGGATCTCAGGCATCCTGCACACACATTGGAAGCTGTTCATGGCCGATTCCCAGAACCGAAAACCAACACCAACAGCGTCAAGAGCGACATTCAATCAGGAAACAGTTAAATTCCCCCTCAACGTGAACGCGATAGGGTCAAAACGTGCTTGTGGCACATATTCACACACAACGCGCGGGGTCAAAAGGTGAGAGAAAGCGTGCTGGACTCTCATAGGCTGAACAAACAGCACTGCAGATAATCCGACAACAGAGGAAAGACTGAAAGAGAGAGAGGAAAAAAAACAGGAATGTTGTTGTGGCTCAGACGAGCAGGCAGCCAGCATTTATTCATATGGGCCGACTCATGAGACCGGGCGGAAGGGATGCCTGAGACAGCATGGTAAAAAATGTACACCGCCTGTCAAAGCCAAAGTGACTGACCACAGACTGTCCGGTCGCTGATCTGCTGGAGTTTTGAGAAACCGCAGACCAGCGGAGAACCGCAAATCTTTCAGGGCCTTCTGTGAACTGTGAGACCAGGCCCCGCTCACAAATCATGAGACCAGGCCACGCCCACAAATCATGAGGCCAGGCCCCGCCCACAAATACATGAGGCCAGGCCCTGCCCACAAATCATGAGGCCAGGCCCCGCCCCACAAACCATGAGACCAGGCCCGCCCACAAATCATGAGACCAGGCCCCGCCCACAAATCATGAGACCAGGCCCCACCCACAAGCATGAGACCAGGCCCCGCCCACAAAGCATGGGACCAGGCCCCGCCCACAAAGCATGGGACCAGGCCCCGCCCACAAAGCATGGGACCAGGCCCCGCCCACAAAGCATGGGACCAGGCCCCGCCCACAAAGCATGGGACCAGGCCCCGCCCACAAAGCATGGGACCAGGCCCCGCCCACAAAGCATGGGACCAGGCCCCGCCCACAAAGCATGGGACCAGGCCCCGCCCCACAAAGCATGGGACCAGGCCCCGCCCACAAAGCATGGGACCAGGCCCCGCCCACAAAGCATGGGACCAGGCCCCGCCCACAAAGCATGGAACCAGGCCCCGCCCACAAAGCATGGGACCAGGCCCTGCCCACAAACCATGAGACCAGGCCCCGCACTACAATCATGAGACCAAGGCCCCGCCCACAAATCATGAGACCAGGCCCCACCCACAAATCATGAGACCAGGCCCCACCCACAAAGCATGAGACCAGGCCTTGCCCACAAACCATGAGACCAGGCCCCACCCACAAACCATGAGACCAGGCCCCACCCACAAACCATGAGACCATGCCCCGCCCACAAGTAGTGACATCATGCATAACTGTTTTTATATACAGTATAGGCGAAACAATGTTACTGCTGGAGACCGAAAGTCATGTTTTTAGATCTAAAATGTTTCCAATCTCAACATGACATCATGAGTTTTGCGTAAACATACACGCCACTTTTAAGTCAAGTACGCCACTTTTAAGTCGAGTACGCCACTTTTTAAGTCTATACGCATTTTGAGCCATCCGCGTGTATCGTGTGACTGTGTGTATGCGTGTGCTCTACGCAATTAACGTCCTTGAATCATTCCGCGTGTATGTACACGCCGTTAAATGTCCGAGCCGAAACGAACCCCAGTGACGGGTAGGTTTAGGGATGGGGTTGAGGTAAGTCATATATTTATATATACAGTAATAACGTTAAGTCAACGGCGTTCATAAACACGCTGAAAAGCGGTTGTGCGTGTTGATAGCACGCCAAAAATAGAAATACGAATTGGCGTGTCAAACATACGCAATTTCATGAGATCATTCTGAAAATCTAATACTTTTTTCTTTTGCATGCAAAAGTCGACTTGAGAAGCAACAAATATTTAGATTTATAAAACTCGTTGTTCAGAAAAATAAAAAGTGCAAAAGTCACTTTAAGGGTCTCTCTCTGTCTATCTGTGTAAAACCTAGTATTTGCATCCTACATCTAAGCAGTGTAGACAATTCGAACGATAATATAATGATGGTGTAAGATTTCATCCCGTATGCAATGCCACAAATTTACTGAAGAAAATTCACTGGGAGCTTCATCTGAGTGCTTTCCCTCCCCTGCTCACTTCCACAGGTGTTGTTTTTCGGCCTCGGCACTGGTTTGCTCATAAAAATGATTTATAAAGACGAGCTTTTAACTCTGATGAGTAAAGGGAGTTTGCTTTATTCCAGAGACCCACTTACTGGCACCGTGGGCTGGGTTACGGGTACAGTGAGGGCCCACATGGTTTAGTGGGATTTAAGGACATATTTTGTAGCACACACTTTATGCTTTTAAGACAACTTATTCTGTTAGTAGTCAAGGTTTCTCTCCAGTTCTTTGGTTTGCTAGACAGCCTGGTAGTTGTAAAGCATAAATCGGCTGTTAAAATTCCCTTAAAAAAGCTTAGGCTGGTTTAAGTAAGTTTTCTATTAGAATTAAAAATAAACAGGTCATTTAGATTTCAAACAGTCGTGATGCACAGTAAACACAGGGTTGCCGTAGCAATGGTTCGAGTTTTATCATGTAATGACATCAGAGAGATATCACGGGCTGGAAGTGTGTGTGTGTGATCAGATGCACATTATTAACACTGGTGGGATAGTCGGTTGGTCGCTCGCCTCAGCATAGTACTCTGGAAATTGAAATTCCTTGTAGCTCTTAAATCCTTCCCCTCCCTCTTTCCTGCACTCTCGTTCCTGATGACAGGCCTCTCTGGCTGCAGCTTTCCAACACTTATTCCGAGGAAACGTAAATGGAAAGTTTTACTGTGGCATTATGTGAGTGTTTTCACTTTTTAAAGTGTCTTCACTTCTGACTGATATCCAGCGAGCAGGGCAGGGTTATGCTCTGTTTCTCTGTGTAAGACGGTTACATAACGTCTCTCACAGTTATGGGAGGATCTGTGAGAGGGAGACAAAGCCGAACATCAGGGAGGAGCTGTGTGATTCTCGTCTGTTTGGGGTGGGAGTCACAGAGACGTTTGAAGGCCCTTTGAAGACGAGAGGCAGCGGGACGTGGGAGAAAGAGACGAGGGCCAGGTGGGCCGGCTGCAGGAGAGTGTGTGGAGCGCAGGAGGGTCTGAGGGCTTTATGAGAATAGATCTGCTTTAGATGTTTCTCAGCGCTGCCATGGAGAGACAGACTCCACTGAAAGAACAAGCCGCAGAAATCATTTACAGCATGAGACACCAGATATTCATGAGATTAATGTGGGAACTAAGGGACTTTGACATCTAAGTGTGCGTTTTTGAAAAAAAAGAGAAGAGACAATACAAGACAGACAGTCCAAGCCAAGAAGTGACTAAAGATAAGAGTTTTAAAAAAGGAAAAAAAACGAGATGAATCAGATGAGACTAAGAAGAGTAAAGAAGAGAATTGCAGAGACGAGAATGAGAAGAGAATAACTAGAGAACAAGATGAGAAAGAGAAGAAACTGAGACGTATGAGAAGAGATAACCGAGACGAGATGAGAAGAGAATAACTGAGACGAGAAGAATAACTGAAGAATGAGAATAGAGAAGAACTAAGATGAGACTGAAGAGAGAACTGAGACTGAGATGAGAAGAGAATAACGTGAGACGAGATGAGAAGAAGAGAATGAACTGAGACTGAGAGAAGAACCGAGTATCGAGATGAGAAAGAGAAGAACTGAGACGAGATGAGAAGAGATAACTGAGACGAGATGAGAAGAGAATAACTGAGACGAGATGAAGAAAAACTGAGACAACTGAGACGAGATGAGAAGAGAATAACTGAGACGAGATGAGAAGAGAATAACTGAGACGAGATGAGAAGAGAATAACTGAGACGAGATGAGAAGAGAATAACTGAGACGAGATGAGAAGAGAATAACCGAGACTAGAGAGAATAACTGAGACGAGATGAGAAGAGAATAACTGAGACGAGATGAGAAGAGAATAACCGAGACGAGATGAGAAGAGAATAACTGAGACGAGATGAGAAGAGAATAACTGAGACGATGAGAGAATAACTGAGACGAGATGAGAAGAGAATAACTGAGACGAGATGAGAAGAGAATAACCGAGACGAGATGAGAAGAGAATAACTGAGACGAGATGAGAAGAAATAGACTGAGATGAGAGAGATAACTGAGACGAGATGAGAAGAGAATAACTGAGACGAGATGAGAAGAGAATAACCGAGACAGATGAGAGAGAATAACTGAGACGAGATGAGAAGAGAATAACTGAGACGAAGATGAGAAGAGAATAACAGACAGAGACGAGAGAATAACTGAGACGATGAGAGAGAATAACTGAGACGAGAGAATAACCGAGACGAGATGAGACGAGAATAACCGAGATGCAGACTGAGAAGAGAATAACCGAGACGAGATGAGAAGAGAATAACTGAGACGAAGATGAGAAGAGAAGAACGAGACGGATAGGAGAATAACTGAGACGAGAGAATAACTGAGACGAGATGAGAAGAGAACAACCGAGACAAGATAGAGAATAACCGAGAGGAGAGAAAGAAATAACGAGACGAGAGAGAAGAATACGGAATAACAGAAAGAAAGACAAGAGAATAACTGAGACGATGAGAAGAATAACCGGAGACAAGGGAGAACAGAGATGAGATGAGAGAGATAACTGAGACGAGATGAGAAGAGAATAACCTAGACGAGATGAGAAGAAATAACCGAGACGAGATGAGAGAACTAACCCAGACAGAGATGAACGAAGAGAAGAACCAGAGACGAGATGAGAAGAGAATAACTCGAGACGAGATGAGAAGAGAATAACTGAGACGAAGATGAGAAGAGAATAACTGAGACTAGAGAATAACTGATGATCGAGATGAGAAGAGAATAACTGAGACGAGATGAGAAGAGAATAACTGAGACGAGATGAGAAGAAGAACAACTGAGACGAGATGAAAAGAGAATAACCGAGACTGAGAAGAGAATAACTGAGACGAGATGAGAAGAGAATAACCGAGACGAGATGAGAAGAGAATAACTGAGACGAGATGAGAAGAGAATAACTGAGACGAGATGAAAAGAGAATAACCGAGACTAAGAGAGAGATAACTGAGACGAGATGAGAAGAGAATAACTGAGACGAGATGAGAAGAGAATAACTGAGACGAGATGAGAAGAGAATAACTGAGATGAGAGAATAACCGAGACACAGACAGACTCCGAGAAGACAAGAGAATAACCGAATCAGAAGAGATAACCGAGACGAGATGAGAAGAGAATAACTGAGACGAGATGAGAAGAAAATACTGATATGAGAATAACTGAGACGAGATGAGAAGAGAATAACTGAGACGAGATGTGAAGAGAATAACCAAGATAAGAAGAGAATAACCGAGAGGAGATAGAAGAAATAACTGAGACGAGAGAATAACTGAATACGGAATAACAGAAAAAAAGACAAGAGAATAACTGAGACGATGAGAAGAGATAACCGGAGACAAGGGAGTAACCGAGACGAGATGAGAAGAGAATAACCGAGACGAGATGAGAAGAGATAACTGGAGTGAGAGAATAACCGGAGACGACATGACAGACTCCGAGAATAACAAGAGAATAACCGAATTCAGAAGAGATTAACCGAGAACGGAGATGAGAAGAGAATAACTGAGACGAGAATGAGAAGAAAATAACTGATATGAGAATAACTGAGACGAGATGTGAAGAGAATAAGCTGAGGGCAGATGAAGAGAATAGCACAAGGAGCATGAAAGAGAGAGATAACCGAGACGAGATGAGAAAAAATAAGCTGAGACGAGAGAGTAACCGAGACAAACGAGAATGGCTGAGACGAGATGAGAGAGAAAAGAGGAGGGATGCGTTTTTATGAGATGAAAAAATGAGACAAATATGAGTACACCGTAACGCAGCACTGATAAACTTAAGTAATTATATAAGTGGACTTAACACTACGACATTGCAGAACATGGACACTTTTAAGCCTATAACCCGCTGAGCTGTTCTGAAGTAAAAAGGAGAGAAAGTCCTGCAGGTGAAGACAGTTAGGACACATGTCTTCAGAGTAATTCAAGAGGTTTGCTGGAGGTCTCCGAAAGACAGACGACACAGTCTGAGTTATGAGCAGCAGCATTCGAGTAATGACACGTCTGAGGACGCACCTCATTTTCCTCCATCTACGATCAGCAGAGAAGAGCATGTGTGTGTGTGAGTGTGTGTGCGGGCGTGCAGATCTTGACAGCACGAGTGAGCCGGAGGAATGTCTTTGATGTCACGGATGGAGTATGCAGGGCAAAGTCATTAACAGTCATTTCTTGGAGAGGAGAAGTGCCACAGGGGTCCATGGACATACAGCATGGAGAAGCTCGAGTCCGGAGGCCAAATTCCCCGGCTTTCTCCGACAGCTGCTGCCCTGAGAAGATTAACCACCAGGAGATGAGCTGTCATCATCACAAAAACATACACTGAAACAACACAAAAGCGGCGACAAAAATACCTGGCAGCACTGAAAGGCATTCCAGGAGCCTGCAGTGTCACTTCTAATCCACAGACATTTCAGCACTCGAAGCTCTGTGTGCGGAGGAATGATCATAACACTCATGAGGATGACGTTAACTAACATAACATCACAACTTAGAGGTGATTGTCTCTTGCAGTTATAGATTGTCGGAATACAAACCTCTAAGATATACTTATACTCATACTATGAGTACATATACTCATATTTGTCTCATTTTTTGTCTTACACTTTAGCATGCAACTCATCAACAAACTCAACAACATAACTTGGGTTGCCAACTGTACATTCCAGAAAATGCTGGGTTGTTTTAACCCAACTTTGGGTCAAATCTGGACAAACCCCAGCCATTGGGTTAAATTTTTTATTAAATTTTTAACCAACGTTTGGGTTTGTCCACATTTAACCCAAAGTTGGGTTAAACCAACCCAGCATTTTTAAGTCCGTATATTGGGCCTAATTTATTTGTCCCATGTGTGACCTCCCTTGACCTGTTTATTGAGACTGCTGGC
The DNA here is from genome assembly GCA_030378365.1 of Hybognathus amarus. Lineage (NCBI taxonomy): Eukaryota > Metazoa > Chordata > Actinopteri > Cypriniformes > Leuciscidae > Hybognathus > Hybognathus amarus. The sequence goes on from JAQIUQ010004437.1 coordinate 104,421, forward strand.
TGATTAACCGCTGATTTATACAGACAGCAACATTGGACACTTGAGATTGATCATCATCCAATCAGCAGCCCACCCTCGGTGCGCACCAGCAGTCCAGGACCAATAACTAACTCTAAATTGAGAATTAATCAGTTCTTTTCATGGGAGCAAATGCAGACTGTTTGATTGGCAAAATCCCTTTCAATGAATGGGTTTGGATTTCGCACGTACCTTTGGCGAAATTCAAACAGTGATTATTGTCCAACCAGCCTCGCGAAGAAAACATAGCGAATCTACCTGAGGGACATTTCTGTAATTATTATTAATGTTTTTTTGTTTTTTTTTACTTCAAGATTCTTTTGATGAATATAAATTTCAAAGGAGATTTATCTGAAATAGATAGAGATTTTTGTAACATTAAAAATGTATTTACTGTCTCTTTTCATTAAATTAATGCTTATTTGCTAGTAACTTTTATTTCTTTGAAAAGTATTTTTTGGGGAGTACTCTTACTGACCCGAAAACTTCTGAAATGTAATATAATGTGATAGCAAAAGCTTTCTATTTGCGAGACACATGCTGTTGTTTTGAGCGAATGTTTTGTGTGTAATGAGACGTTTTTTTGTATCGACTAAAATTTATTTTTAGAATTAATTTGTACATAAATAGGTTAAAGCTACACTGTGTGACTTTACCATATCGTAGTGGTGAAAGGCATAATGACTATCTAAGTGACAATAGTACGTTTCTTGTTCCCTCTAATTCCAATTTCGCTTTAACTCCTACGGTGGCCAATGTAGTCCAAGATTAACATGGCTTCCAGTTTGACCTCATGCCATGAGTGTTAACTTAAATGTAAACGGGAATTAACGGAGTATGTCCATCTTTGGCTAATGTACTTTCAAGATGGAGGGCCGACATGGCGAACCGACATTAGAACCCCTTATCCGTATGTATGTTCAATGGCATATTATACACTAACGAGAACACTTTACTACTTGAACGAAGTAATAAACATTAATGAGCACATATGTTCGTGTTTTAGCTAAGAATAAACTAAAAGAGTTACACAGTGTAGCTTTAAGCAAAACAAATTGTGTTTGTCTGAGAAACTCTATACACCCTAACCTGCAGACAAATATTTTGGGTGTCCCTTATTTTCCTATGAAGAACCACATCGTCCCGTATTTTCGCTTCTGAAGTTGGCAAACCATATAACTGTCCAGCAACAGGCTAACAACCACTCAAAACACTTTAAGGATTTAACCATACGTAAAGATGATAACTGACCACTTCGAAAACCTTAGCAACTGCATATCTGTACAGTGACATGCTAACAGACACTAAACTAACATTCAACTGCCAAAAACATCATGGGAATCGCTATTCTAGAAAATTGCTTAGCAACTCCACACACATCTTGTTTAATTCCACTTTTGAATTGAACAAATCAAGATGACCAATTGTGTTTGTTTTTTGCTGTGTGTGAAGGTGTGGTCTTCGCGATTGTGCTGCTGAGGTGTGTAACACAGAAGAGTTGACAGCTCAGGAAGTCACCGGTGACAGATTCCTTTCACAGCACGTTACCTGTTCGGCCTTACAGGACTCGCAACTACATGTGTGGATGTTCACACCTATTAAGCAATACGTAACTGAACGAAGTACATAGTTATGAGATTGCTCAGAATCCAGAGTTTCAAGAAAATTAAAATTTTGACCCGAAAAAAAAAACGAGGTACCACTGTCGTTTTTTGGGTCAAAATTTTGATTTTCTTGAAACTCTGGATTCTGATAGAGGGCCATGGGACTTAGATCTGAGTGCAAAAATGGAGGCTCTAGACCCTTCCAGAGCTGAGATATTTAGATATTTATAATGGCATACAGAGCTGAGATATTGAGATATTTACAATGGCATAAATGCTACGTGAAATCTCAATATCTCAGCTCTGGAAGGGTCTAGAGCCTCCATTTTTGCACTCAGATTAAGTCACATGGCCCTCTATCAGAATCCAGAGTTTCAAGAAAATCAAAATTTCTGACCTCGAAAAAAAAACGAACAAGGGGTACCACTTGTCGTTTTTTTTTGGGTCAAAATTTTGATTTTCTTGAAACTCTGGATTCTGATAGAGGGCCATGGGACTTAGATCTGAGTGCAAAAATGGAGGCTCTAGACCCTTCCAGAGCTGAGATATTTAGATATTTATAATGGCATACAGAGCTGAGATATTGAGATATTTACAATGGCATAAATGCTACGTGAAATCTCAATATCTCAGCTCTGGAAGGGTCTAGAGCCTCCATTTTTGCACTCAGATCTAAGTCACATGGCCCTCTATCAGAATCCAGAGTTTCAAGAAATCAAAACTTCGATCCCAAAAAAAACCGAAGGGGTACCCCTTACGTTTTTTTTTTCGGGGTCAAAATTTTGATTTTCTTGAAACTCTGGATTCTGATAGAGGGCCATGGGACTTATATCTGAGTGCAAAAATGGAGGCTCTAGACCCTTCCAGAGCTGAGATATTGAGATATTCACGTAGCATTTATGCCATTGAAATATTCAGATATCTCAGCTCTGTATGCCATTATAAATATCTCAATATCTCAGCTCTGGAAGGGTCTAGAGCCTCCATTTTTGCACTTAGATTAAGTCACATGGCCCTCTATCAGAATCCAGAGTTTCAAGAAAATCAAACTCTGACCCGAAAAAAAACGACAGTGGTACCCCTTACGTTTTTTTTTCGGGTCAAAATTTTGATTTTCTTGAAACTCTGGATTCTGATAGAGGGCCATGGGACTTAGATCTGAGTGCAAAAATGGAGGCTCTAGACCCTTCCAGAGCTGAGATATTTAGATATTTATAATGGCATACAGAGCTGAGATATTGAGATATTTACAATGGCATAAATGCTACGTGAAATCTCAATATCTCAGCTCTGGAAGGGTCTAGAGCCTCCATTTTTGCACTCAGATCTAAGTCACATGGCCCTCTATCAGAATCCAGAGTTTCAAGAAAATCAAAACTTTACCCGAAAAAAAACGTAAGGGGTACCACTGTCGTTTTTTTTTCGGGTCAAAATTTTGATTTTCTTGAAACTCTGGATTCTGATAGAGGGCCATGTGACTTAGATCTGAGTGCAAAAATGGAGGCTCTAGACCCTTCCAGAGCTGAGATATTGAGATTTCTCGTAGCATTTATGCCATTAAATGGACCAATAATTAGCTCGGAGACTGCCATCTCACAACATCAACAGCTGAGTTAAGTGTTAGAGCCTCTTCATTTCTGTAAATTTAATTTAGAGTCATGGCGCCTTATCTAATTTTTTAGAAAGTTTCAAGAAAATCAAAATTTTGACCCGAAAAAATAAAAAACGCAAGGGGTACCACTGTCGTTTTTTTTCGGGTCAAAATTTTGATTTTCTTGAAACTCTGGATTCTGATAGAGGGCCATGGGACTTAGATCTGAGTGCAAAAATGGAGGCTCTAGACCCTTCCAGAGCTGAGATATTTAGATATTTATAATGGCATACAGAGCTGAGATATTGAGATATTTACAATGGCATAAATGCTACGTGAGATCTCAATATCTCAGCTCTGGAAGGGTCTAGAGCCTCCATTTTTGCACTCAGATCTAAGTCACATGGCCCTCTATCAGAATCCAGAGTTTCAAGAAAATCAAAATTTTGACCCCAAAAAAAAAAACGACAGTGAGTACCCCTTACGTTTTTTTTTCGGGTCAAAATTTTGATTTTCTTGAAAACTCTGGATTCTGATAGAGGGCCATGGGACTTGATCTGAGTGCAAAAATGGAGGCTCTAGACCCTTCCAGAGCTGAGATATTTAGATATTTATAATGGCATACAGAGCTGAGATATTGAGATATTTACAATGGCATAAATGCTACGTGAGATCTCAATATCTCAGCTCTGGAAGGGTCTAGAGCCTCCATTTTTGCACTCAGATCTAAGTCCCATGGCCCTCTATCAGAATCCAGAGTTTCAAGAAAATCAAAATTCTACCCCAAAAAAAAAAACGACAGTGGTACCCCTTACGTTTTTTTCTTCGGGTCAAAATTTTGATTTTCTTGAAACTCTGGATTCTGATAGAGGGCCATGGGACTTAGATCTGAGTGCAAAAATGGAGGCTCTAGACCCTTCCAGAGCTGAGATATTTAGATATTTATAATGGCATACAGAGCTGAGATATTGAGATATTTACAATGGCATAAATGCTACGTGAAATCTCAATATCTCAGCTCTGGAAGGGTCTAGAGCCTCCATTTTTGCACTCAGATCTAAAGTCACATGGCCCTCTATCAGAATCCAGAGTTTCAAGAAAATCAAAATTTCTACCCGAAAAAAAAACGTAAGGGGTACCACTGTCGTTTTTTTTTCGGGTCAAAATTTTGATTTTCTTGAAACTCTGGATTCCTATAGAGGGCCATGGGACTTAGATCTGAGTGCAAAAATGGAGGCTCTAGACCCTTCCAGAGCTGAGATATTGAGATCTCACGTAGCATTTATGCCATTGTAAATATCTCAATATCTCAGCTCTGTATGCCATTATAAATATCTAAATATCTCAGCTCTGGAAGGGTCTAGAGCCTCCATTTTTGCACTCAGATCTAAGTCCCATGGCCCTCTATCAGAATCCAGAGTTTCAAGAAAATCAAAATTTTGACCCGAAAAAAAAAAACGACAGGGGTACCACTGTACGTTTTTTTTTCGGGTCAAAATTTTGATTTTCTTGAAACTCTGGATTCTGATAGAGGGCCATGGGACTTAGATCTGAGTGCAAAAATGGAGGCTCAGACCCTCCAGAGCTGAGATATTGAGATTTCACGTAGCATTTATGCCATTGTAAATATCTCAATATCTCAGCTCTGTATGCCATTATAAATATCTAAATATCTCAGCTCTGGAAGGGTCTAGAGCCTCCATTTTTGCACTCAGATTTAAGTCCCATGGCCCTCTATCAGAATCCAGAGTTTCAAGAAAATCAAAATCTCCACCTCGAAAAAAAAAACGACAGTGGTACCCCTTACGTTTTTTTTCGGGTCAAAATTTTGATTTTCTGAAACTCTGGATTCTGATAGAGGGCCATGGGACTTAGATCTGAGTGCAAAAATGGAGGCTCTAGACCCTTCCAGAGCTGAGATATTTAGATATTTATAATGGCATACAGAGCTGAGATATTGAGATATTTACAATGGCATAAATGCTACGTGAAATCTCAATATCTCAGCTCTGGAAGGGTCTAGAGCCTCCATTTTTGCACTCAGATCTAAGTCACATGGCCCTCTATCAGAATCTCAGAGTTTCAAGAAAATCAAAATTTTGACCCTCGAAAAAAAAACGTACAGGGGTACCACTGTACGTTTTTTTTGGGTCAAAATTTTGATTTTCTTGAAACTCTGGATTCTGATAGAGGGCCATGGGACTTAGATCTGAGTGCAAAAATGGAGGCTCTAGACCCTTCCAGAGCTGAGATATTGAGATTTCACGTAGCATTTATGCCATTGTAAATATCTCAATATCTCAGCTCTGTATGCCATTATAAATATCTAAATATCTCAGCTCTGGAAAGGGTCTAGAGCCTCCATTTTTGCACTCAGATCTAAGTCCCATGGCCCTCTATCAGAATCCAGAGTTTCAAGAAAATCAAAATTTTGACCCGAAAAAAAAACGACAGTGGTACCCCTTACGTTTTTTTTTCGGGTCAAAATTTTGATTTTCTTGAAACTCTGGATTCTGATAGAGGGCCATGTGACTTAGATCTGAGTGCAAAAATGGAGGCTCTAGACCCTTCCAGAGCTGAGATATTTAGATATTTATAATGGCATACAGAGCTGAGATATTGAGATATTTACAATGGCATAAATGCTACGTGAAATCTCAATATCTCAGCTCTGGAAGGGTCTAGAGCCTCCATTTTTGCACTTAGATCTAAGTCCCATGGCCCTCTATCAGAATCCAGAGTTTCAAGAAAATCAAAATTTCTACCCGAAAAAAAAAACGTACAGGGGTACCACTGTACGTTTTTTTTTCGGGTCAAAATTTTGATTTTCTTGAAACTCTGGATTCTGATAGAGGGCCATGGGACTTAGATCTGAGTGCAAAAAAATGGAGGCTCTAGACCTTCCAGAGCTGAGATATTGAGATTTCACGTAGCATTTATGCCATTGTAAATATCTCAATATCTCTAGCTCTGTATGCCATTATAAATATCTAAATATCTCAGCTCTGGAAGGGTCTAGAGCCTCCATTTTTGCACTCAGATCTAAGTCCCATGGCCCTCTATCAGAATCCAGAGTTTCAAGAAAATCAAAATTTCTGACCTCGAAAAAAAAAACGTACAGTGGTACCCCTTACGTTTTTTTTTCGGGTCAAAATTTTGATTTTCTTGAAACTCTGGATTCTGATAGAGGGCCATGGGACTTAGATCTGAGTGCAAAAATGGAGGCTCTAGACCCTTCCAGAGCTGAGATATTTAGATATTTATAATGGCATATAGAGCTGAGATATTGAGATATTTACAATGGCATAAATGCTACGTGAAATCTCAATATCTCAGCTCTGGAAGGGTCTAGAGCCTCCATTTTTGCACTCAGATCTAAGTCCCATGGCCCTCTATCAGAATCCAGAGTTTCAAGAAAATCAAAATTTTGACCCGAAAAAAAAACGAAGGGGTACCACTGTCGTTTTTTTTTGGGTCAAAATTTTGATTTTCTTGAAACTCTGGATTCTGATAGAGGGCCATGGGACTTAGATCTGAGTGCAAAAATGGAGGCTCTAGACACCTTCCAGAGCTGAGATATTGAGATTTCACGTAGCATTTATGCCATTGTAAATATCTCAATATCTCAGCTCTGTATGCCATTATAAATATCTAAATACTCAGCTCTGGAAGGGTCTAGAGCCTCCATTTTTGCACTCAGATTTAAGTCCCATGGCCCTCTATCAGAATCCAGAGTTTCAAGAAAATCAAAATTTTGACCCGAAAAAAAAACGACAGTGGTACCCCTTACGTTTTTTTTTCGGGTCAAAATTTTGATTTTCTTGAAACTCTGGATTCTGATAGAGGGCCATGGGACTTAGATCTGAGTGCAAAAATGGAGGCTCTAGACCCTTCCAGAGCTGAGATATTTAGATATTTATAAATGCATACAGAGCTGAGATATTGAGATATTTACAATGGCATAAATGCTACGTGAAATCTCAATATCTCAGCTCTGGAAGGGTCTAGAGCCTCCATTTTTGCACTCAGATCTAAGTCCCATGGCCCTCTATCAGAATCCAGAGTTTCAAGAAAATCAAAATTTTGACCCGAAAAAAAAAACGTAAGTGGTACCACTGTCGTTTTTTTTTTCGGGTCAAAATTTTGATTTTCTTGAAAACTCTGGATTCTGATAGAGGGCCATGGGACTTAGATCTGAGTGCAAAAATGGAGGCTCTAGACCCTTCCAGAGCTGAGATATTGAGATTCCACGTAGCATTTATGCCATTGTAAATATCTCAATATCTCAGCTCTGTATGCCATTATAAATATCTAAATATCTCAGCTCTGGAAGGGTCTAGAGCCTCCATTTTTGCACTTAGATCTAAGTCCCATGGCCCTCTATCAGAATCCAGAGTTTCAAGAAAATCAAAATTTTGACCCGAAAAAAAATCGTAGTGGTACCACTGTCGTTTTTTTTCGGGTCAAAATTTTAGATTTTCTTGAAACTCTTGGATTCTGATAGAGGGCCATGGGACTTAGATCTGAGTGCAAAAATGGAGGCTCTAGACCCTTCCAGAGCTGAGATATTTGAGATATTTATAATGGCATACAGAGCTGAGATATTGAGATATTTACAATGGCATAAATGCTACGTGAAATCTCAATATCTCAGCTCTGGAAGGGTCTAGAGCCTCCATTTTTGCACTCAGATCTAAGTCCCATGGCCCTCTATCAGTAATCCAGAGTTTCAAGAAAATTAAAATTTTGACCCGAAAAAAAACGTAAGGGGTACCACTGTCGTTTTTTTTTCGGGTCAAAATTTTGATTTTCTTGAAACTCTGGATTCTGATAGAGGGCCATGGGACTTAGATCTGAGTGCAAAAATGGAGGCTCTAGACCCTTCCAGAGCTGAGATATTGAGATTTCACGTAGCATTTATGCCATTGTAAATATCTCAATATTCTCAGCTCTGTATGCCATTATAAATATCTAAATATCTCAGCTCTGCAAGGGTCTAGAGCCTCCATTTTTGCACTCAGATCTAAGTCCCATGGCCCTCTATCAGAATCCAGAGTTTCAAGAAAATCAAAAATTTTGACCCGAAAAAAAACGCAAGGGGTACCACTGTCGTTTTTTTTCGGGTCAAAATTTTGATTTTCTTGAAACTCTGGATTCTGATAGAGGGCCATGGGACTTAGATCTGAGTGCAAAAATGGAGGCTCTAGACCCTTCCAGAGCTGAGATATTGAGATCTCACGTAGCATTTATGCCATTGTAAATATCTCAATATCTCAGCTCTGTATGCCATTATAAATATCTAAATATCTCAGCTCTGGGAAGGGTCTAGAGCCTCCATTTTTGCACTCAGATCTAAGTCCCATGGCCCTCTATCAGAATCCAGAGTTTCAAGAAAATCAAAATTTTGACCCGAAAAAAAACGAAGGGGTACCACTGTACGTTTTTTTTTTCGGGTCAAAATTTTGATTTTCTTGAAACTCTGGATTCTGATAGAGGGCCATGGGACTTAGATCTGAGTGCAAAAATGGAGGCTCTCAGACCCTTCCAGAGCTGAGATATTGAGATTTCACGTAGCATTTATGCCATTGTAAATATCTCAATATTCTCAGCTCTGTATGCCATTATAAATATCTAATATCTCAGCTCTGGAAGGGTCTAGAGCCTCCATTTTTGCACTCAGATCTAAGTCCCATGGCCCTCTATCAGAATCCAGAGTTTCAAGAAAATCAAAATTTCTGACCCGAAAAAAACGACAGTGGTACCCCTGTACGTTTTTTTTTCGGGTCAAAATTTTGATTTTCTTGAAACTCTGGATTCTGATAGAGGGCCATGGGACTTAGATCTGAGTGCAAAAATGGAGGCTCTAGACCCTTCCAGAGCTGAGATATTTAGATATTTATAATGGCATACAGAGCTGAGATATTGAGATATTTACAATGGCATAAATGCTACGTGAAATCTCAATATCTCAGCTCTGGAAGGGTCTAGAGCCTCCATTTTTGCACTTAGATCTAAGTCACATGGCCCTCTATCAGAATCCAGAGTTTCAAGAAAATCAAAATTTTGACCCGAAAAAAAACGACAGGGGTACCACTGTACGTTTTTTTTCGGGTCAAAATTTTGATTTTCTCTGAAACTCTGGATTCCAATAGAGGGCCATGTGACTTAGATCTGAGTGCAAAAATGGAGGCTCTAGACCCTTCCAGAGCTGAGATATTTAGATATTTATAATGGCATGCAGAGCTGTAGATATCTGAGATATTTACAACTGGCATAAATGCTACTGTGAAATCTCAATATCTCAGCTCTGGAAAAGGGTCTAGAGCCTCCATTTTTGCACTCAGATCTAAGTCCCATGGCCTTATTTCAGAATCCAGAGTTTCAAGAAAATCAAAATTTTGACCCCGAAAAAAAACGTAAGGGGTACCACTGTACGTTTTTTTTTCGGGTCAAAATTTTGATTTTCTTGAAACTCTGGATTCCGATAGAGGGCCATGGGACTTAGATCTGAGTGCAAAAATGGAGGCTCTAGACCCTTCCAGAGCTGAGATATTTGAGATATTTATAATGGCATACAGAGCTGAGATATCTGAGATATTTACAATGGCATAAATGCTACGTGAAATCTCAATATCTCAGCTCTGGAAGGGTCTAGAGCCTCCATTTTTGCACTCAGATCTAAGTCCATGGCCCTCTATCAGAATCCAGAGTTTCAAGAAAATTAAAATTTTGACCCGAAAAAAAAAATCAAGGGGTACCACTGTCGTTTTTTTTCTGGGTCAAAATTTTGATTTTCTTGAAACTCTGGATTCTGATAGAGGGCCATGGGACTTAGATCTGAGTGCAAAAATGGAGGCTCTAGACCCTTCCAGAGCTGAGATATTTAGATATTTATAATGGCATACAGAGCTGAGATATTGAGATATTTACAATGGCATAAATGCTACGTGAAATCTCAATATCTCAGCTCTGGAAGGGTCTAGAGCCTCCATTTTTGCACTCAGATCTAAGTCACATGGCCCTCTATCAGAATCCAGAGTTTCAAGAAAATCAAAATTTTGACCCGAAAAAAAACGTACAGTGGGTACCACTTACGTTTCTTTTTCGGGTCAAAATTTTGATTTTCTTGAAACTCTGGATTCTGACAGAGGGCCATGGGACTTAGATCTGAGTGCAAAAATGGAGGCTCAGACCCTTCCAGAGCTGAGATATTGAGATATTCACGTAGCATTTATGCCATCGTAAATATCTCAATATCTCAGCTCTGTATGCCATTATAAATATCTAAATATCTCAGCTCTGGAAGGGTCTCAGAGCCTCCATTTTTGCACTCAGATCTAAGTCCCATGGCCCTCTATCAGAATCCAGAGTTTCAAGAAAATCAAAATTTTGACCCGCAAAAAAACGTAAGGGGTACCACTGTACGTTTTTTTTTTCGGGTCAAAATTTTGATTTTCTTGAAACTCTGGATTCTGATAGAGGGCCATGGGACTTAGATCTGAGTGCAAAAATGGAGGCTCTAGACCCTTCCAGAGCTGAGATATTTAGATATTTATAATGGCATACAGAGCTGAGATATTGAGATATTGACAATGGCATAAATGCTACGTGAAATCTCAATATCTCAGCTCTGGAAGGGTCTAGAGCCTCCATTTTTGCACTCAGATCTAAGTCACATGGCCCTCTATCAGAATCCAGAGTTTCAAGAAAATCAAAATTTTGACCCGAAAAAAAACGTACAGGGGTACCACTGTACGTTTTTTTTCGGGTCAAAATTTTGATTTTCTTGAAACTCTGGATTCCTGATAGAGGGCCATGGGACTTAGATCTGAGTGCAAAAATGGAGGCTCTAGACCCTTCCAGAGCTGAGATATTGAGATTTCATGTAGCATTTATGCCATTGTAATATCTCAATATCTTAGCTCTGTATGCCATTATAAATATCTAAATATCTCAGCTCTGGAAGGGTCTAGAGCCTCCATTTTTGCACTCAGATCTAAGTCCCATGGCCCTCTATCAGAATCCAGAGTTTCAAGAAAATCAAAATTTTGACCCGAAAAAAAAAAACGAGGGGTACCACTGTCGTTTTTTTTTTCGGGTCAAAATTTTGATTTTCTTGAAACTCTGGATTCTGATAGAGGGCCATGTGACTTAGATCTGAGTGCAAAAATGGAGGCTCTAGACCCTTCCAGAGCTGAGATATTTAGATATTTATAATGGCATACAGAGCTGAGATATTGAGATATTTACAATGGCATAAATGCTACGTGAAATCTCAATACTCAGCTCTGGAAGGGTCTAGAGCCTCCATTTTTGCACTCAGATCTAAGTCACATGGCCCTCTATTCAGAATCCAGAGTTTCAAGAAAATCAAAATTTTGACCCGAAAAAAAAACGACAGTGGTACCCCTGTACGTTTTTTTTTCGGGTCAAAAATTTTGATTTTCTTGAAACTCTGGATTCTGATAGAGGGCCATGGGACTTAGATCTGAGTGCAAAAATGGAGGCTCTAGACCCTTCCAGAGCTGAGATATTTAGATATTTATAATGGCATACAGAGCTGAGATATTGAGATATTTACAATGGCATAAATGCTACGTGAAATCTCAATATCTCAGCTCTGGAAGGGTCTAGAGCCTCCATTTTTGCACTCAGATTAAGTCACATGGCCCTCTATCAGAATCCAGAGTTTCAAGAAAATCAAACTTTGCACCCCGAAAAAAAAACGTAAGGGGTACCACTGTACGTTTTTTTTTCGGGTCAAAATTTTGATTTTCTTGAAACTCTGGATTCTGATAGAGGGCCATGTGACTTAGATCTGAGTGCAAAAATGGAGGCTCTAGACACCTTCCAGAGCTGAGATATTGAGATTTCATCGTAGCATTTATGCCATCTGTAAATATCTCAATATCTCAGCTCTGTATGCCATTATAAATATCTAAATATCTCAGCTCTGGAAGGGTCTAGAGCCTCCATTTTTGCACTCAGATCTAAGTCCCATGGCCCTCTATCAGAATCCAGAGTTTCAAGAAAATCAAAATTTTGACCCGAAAAAAAAAACGTAAGGGGTACCACTGTACGTTTTTTTTTTCGGGTCAAAATTTTGATTTTCTTGAAACTCTGGATTCTGATAGAGGGCCATGGGACTTAGATCTGAGTGCAAAAATGGGAGGCTCTAGACCCTTCCAGAGCTGAGATATTTAGATATTCATAATGGCATACAGAGCTGAGATATTGAGATATTTACAATGGCATAAATGCTACGTGAAATCTCAATATCTCAGCTCTGGAAGGGTCTAGAGCCTCCATTTTTGCACTCAGATCTAAGTCACATGGCCCTCTATCAGAATCCAGAGTTTCAAGAAAATCTAAAATTTTGACCTCGAAAATTGCAAGTGGTAACCCACTGTACGTTTTTTTTCGGGTCAAAATTTTGATTTTCTTGAAACTACGGATTCTGATAGAGGGCCATATGGGACTTAGATCTGAGTGCAAAAATGGAGGCTCTAGACCCTTCCAGAGCTGAGAGTATTCTAGATATTTATAATGGCATACAGAGCTGCGAGATATTGAGATATTGACGACGGCATAAATGAGGCCAGCGCGTGAACTCTCAATACTCAGCTCTGGAGGGGTCAAGAGCTGTCATTTTCGCGCGCGCTACACCCAAAGTCACATGGCCCTCTATCTGAATCCAGAGTTTCAAGAAAATCAAAATTTTTACCCGAAATAAAACCAAGGTAAGCATCATGCTCCGCTTTTTCGGGTCAAATCTTTCTGATTTTCTTGAAACTCTGGATTCCTATAGAGGGGCCATGGGACTTAGATCTGAAGCTAAAATGGGAGGCTCTCACACCTTTTGATAGCTAATATCTACATCCTTATTTATGCCATTGTAACATATCTCAATATTCTCAGCTCTGTATGCCATTATAAATATCTCAATATCTCAGCTCTGGAAGGGTCTAGAGCTTTCATCTTTATTAGCACCAAGTCCCTCTATCAGAATTCTCAGAGGTTTCAAGAAACTCAAACTTCTGACCCCGAAAAACGAAGGGGTACCACTGTCGTTTTTTTTCGGGTCAAAATTTTGATTTTCTCGAAACTCTGGGATTCTGATAGAGGGCCATGGGACTTAGATCTGAGTGCAAATGGAGGCTCTAGACCCTTCCAGAGCTGAGATATTTAGATATTTATAATGGCATACAGAGCTGAGATATCTGAGATATTTACAATGGCATAAATGTGACGGCCAGACTCCTCACACTTAGTCTGAAGGGCGACAGCCTCCACTTATATTTAGATCATGGCCCATCAATCTAGAATCCAATAATCATAACTTTTACCAAAAAAATTGTAAAGGTATGACTGTCCTTTTTCTGTTATTTTATTTTCTTGAAACTCTGTATTCTGACAAGGCCATGCACTTATGAAGATATTGAGTAAATGGTAGGTTAATTTTTGAGCTAAATATTTAGATATTTTATAATGGCATACAGACCCTGAGATATTTAGACATTAGACCATAAATGAACCACGTGAGTTTAATAGTTTAGCTTGGAAGGGTTAGGCACTGAGATCAGACCCATGCCTCCATCTGAATTCAACAAAGCCAACTTTATGCCAAAATAGACCACAGCTGGCCTCTTTTTGTTTAATTTATCTCAAACTCAATTTGATAGAGGGCCACTGGACTCTAGATCTGAGTGCAAAAATGGAGGCCTCTAGACCCTTTCAGAGGCTAGATATTCAGCACTGCTCATAGGAGGCATTCATGCATTGCAAATATCTAGAGATTTAGCTCGTATGCCATACAAACAACGTAGCCTACATCTCAGCTCTGGAAGGGTCTAGAGCCTCCATTTTTGCACTCAGATCTAAGTCCCATGGCCCTTTATCAGAATCCAGAGTTTCAAGAAAATCAAAATTTTGACCCTCGAAAAAATTAAGAAGGGTACCACTGCTCGTTTTTTTTTTTTTCGGGTCAAAATTTTGATTTTCTTGAAACTCTGGATTCTGATAGAGGGCCATGGGACTTAGATCTAGTGCAAAAATGGAGGCTCTAGACCCTTCCAGAGCTGAGATATTGAGATTTCTATGTGAGCATTCTATGCCATTTGAGATATCTGCAGATATCTCAGCTCTGTATGCCATTATAAATATCTAAATATCTCAGCTCTGGAAGGGTCTAGAGCCTCCATTTTTGCACTCAGATCTAAGTCCCACTGGCCTCTATCAGAATCCAGAGTTTCAAGAAAATCAAAATTTCGACCCGAAAAAAAAAACGTAAGTGGTACCACTGTACGTTTTTTTTTTGGGTCAAAATTTTGATTTTCTTGAAACTCTGGATTCTGATAGAGGGCCATGGGACTTAGATCTGAGTGCAAAAATGGAGGCTCTAGACCCTTCCAGAGCTGAGATATTGAGATATTTATAATGGCATACAGAGCTGAGATATTGAGATATTTACAATGGCATAAATGCTACGTGAAATCTCAATATCTCAGCTCTGGAAGGGTCTAGAGCCTCCATTTTTGCACTCAGATCTAAGTCACATGGCCCTCTATCAGAATCCAGAGTTTCAAGAAAATCAAAATTTTGACCCGAAAAAAAACAACAAGGGGTACCACTGTCCGTTTTTTTTTCGGGTCAAAATTTTGATTTTCTTGAAACTCTGGATTCTGATAGAGGGCCATGTGACTTAGATCTGAGTGCAAAAATGGAGGCTCTAGACCCTTCCAGAGCTGAGATATTGAGATATTTATAGTAGCATTTATGCCATTGTAAATATCTGAGATATTTACAATGGCATGTATGCCATTATAAATATCTAAATATCTCAGCTCTGGAAGGGTCTAGAGCCTCCATTTTTGCACTCAGATCTAAGTCACATGGCCCTCTATCAGAATCCAGAGTTTCAAGAAAATCAAAATTTCTAACCTCGAAAAAAAACGTACAGTGGTACCCCTGTACGTTTTTTTTTCGGGTCAAAATTTTGATTTTCTTGAAACTCTGGATTCTGATAGAGGGCCATGGGACTTAGATCTGAGTGCAAAAATGGAGGCTCTAGACCCTTCCAGAGCTGAGATATTGAGATATTTATAATGGCATACAGAGCTGTAGATATTGAGATATTTACAATGGCATAAATGCTACTGTGAAATCTCAATATCTCAGCTCTGGAAGGGTCTAGAGCCTTCATTTTTGCACTCAGATCTAAGTCCACATGGCCCTCTATCAGAATCCAGAGTTTCAAGAAAATCAAAATTTCGACCCAAAAAAAACGAACAGGGTACCACTGTCGTTTTTTTTTGGGTCAAAATTTTGATTTTCTTGAAACTCTGGATTCTGATAGAGGGCCATGGGACTTAGATCTGAGTGCAAAATGGAGGCTCTAGACCCTTCCAGAGCTGAGATATTTAGATATTTATAATGGCATACAGAGCTGAGATATTGAGATATTTACAATGGCATAAATGCTACGTGAAATCTCAATATCTCAGCTCCTGGAAGGGTCTAGAGCCTTCATTTCTGCACTCAGATCAAGTCCCATGGCCCTCTATCAGAATCCAGAGTTTCAAGAAAATCAAAACTCTGACCCGAAAAAAACGACAGTGGTACCCCTTACGTTTTTTTTTGGGTCAAAATTTTGATTTTCTTGAAACTCTGGATTCTGATAGAGGGCCATGGGACTTAGATCTGAGTGCAAAAATGGAGGCTCTAGACCCTTCCAGAGCTGAGATATTTAGATATTTATAATGGCATACAGAGCTGAGATATTGAGATATTTACAATGGCATAAATGCTACGTGAAATCTCTAATATCTTAGCTCTGGAAGGGTTTAGAGCTTCCATTTTTGCACTCAGATCTAAGTCACATGGCCCTCTATCAGAATCCAGAGTTTCAAGAAAATCAAAACTCCAACTCCGAAAAAAATCAAGGGGTACCCACTGTCTTTGTTTCTTTTTTTGGGTCAAAATTTTGTATTTTCTTGAAACTCTGGATTCTGATAGAGGGCCATGGGACTTAGATCTGAGTGCAAAAATGGAGGCTCTAGACCCTTCCAGAGCTGAGATATTGAGATATTTATAATGAGCATTTATGCCATCTGTAAATATTCAGATATTTACAGCTCATGATATGCTCATTGATGAAGATCTCAAATATCTCAGCTCTGGGAAGGGTCTAGAGCCTCCATTTTTGCACTCAGATCTAAGTCTCATGGCCCTCTATCAGAATCCAGAGTTTCAAGAAAATCAAAATTTTGATCCCGAAAAAAAAACGAAAGGGGTACCACTGTCGTTTTTTTTTTCGGGTCAAAATTTTGATTTTCTTGAAACTCTGGGATTCTGATAGAGGGCCATGGGACTTAGATCTGAGTGCAAAAATGGAGGCTCTAGACCCTTCCAGAGCTGAGATATTTAGATATTTATAATGGCATACAGAGCTGAGATATTGAGACATTTACAATGGCATAAATGCTACGTGAGATTCTCAATATCTCAGCTCTGGGAAGGGTCTAGAGCCTCCATTTTTTGCACTCAGATCTAAGTCATGGCCCTCTATCCTAGACTGCAGAGTTTCAAGAAAATCAAAATTTCTAACCTCGAAAAAAAAACGTCAGTGGTACCCCTGTACGTTTTTTTTTTCGGGTCAAAATTTTGATTTTCTTGAAACTCTGGATTCTGATAGAGGGCCATGGGACTTAGATCTGAGTGCAAAAATGGAGGCTCTAGACCCTTCCAGAGCTGAGAGTATTTAGATATTCGTATAATGGCATACAGAGCTGAGATATTGAGATATTTACAATGGCATAAATGCTACGTGAAATCTCAATATCTCAGCTCTGGAAGGGTCTAGAGCCTCCATTTTTGCACTCATATCTAAGCCACATGGCCCTCTATCAGAATCCAGAGTTTCAAGAAAATTCAAACTTTTGTACTCGAGAAAAAAAACGACAGTGGTACCCCTTACGTTTTTTTTTCGGGTCAAAATTTTGATCTTCTTGAAACTCTGGATTCTGATAGAGGGCCATGGGACTTAGATCTGAGTGCAAAAATGGAGGCTCTAGACCCTTCCAGAGCTGAGATATTTAGATATTTATAATGGCATACAGAGCTGAGTATATTTAGATATTTACAATGGCATAAATGCTACTGTGAAATCTCAATATCTCAGCTCTGGGAAGGGTCTAGAGCCTCCATTTTTGCACTCAGATCTAAGTCCCATGGCCCTCTATCAGAATCCAGAGTTTCAAGAAAATCAAAATTTTGACCCTAAAAAAAATTAAGGGGTACCACTGTCGTTTTTTTTTTTTCGGGTCAAAATTTTGATTTTCTTGAAGCTCTGGATTCCTATAGAGGGCCATGGGACTTAGATCTGAGTGCAAAAATGGAGGCTCTAGACCCTTCCAGAGCTGAGATATTTAGATATTTATAATGGCATACAGAGCTGAGATATTGAGATATTTACAATGGCATAAATGCTACGTGAGATCTCAATATCTCAGCTCTGGAAGGGTCTAGAGCCTCCATTTTTGCACTCAGATCTAAGTCACATGGCCCTCTATCAGAATCCAGAGTTTCAAGAAAATCAAAATTCTGACCCGAAAAAAAAACGACAGCGGTACCCCTGTACGTTTTTTTTTTTCGGGTCAAAATTTTGATTTTCTCTGAAACTCTGGATTCCGATAGAGGGCCATGGGACTTAGATCTGAGTGCAAAAATGGAGGCTCTAGTACCTTCAGAGCTGAGATATTGAGATCTCACGTAGCATTTATGCCATTGTAAATATCTCAATATTCTCAGCTCTGTATGCCATTATAAATATCTAAATATCTCAGCTCTGGAAGGGTCTAGAGCCTCCATTTTTGCACTCAGATCTAAGTCCACATGGCCCTCTATCAGAATCCAGAGTTTCAAGAAAATCAAAATTCTGACCCCGAAAAAAAACGAAGGGGTACCACTGTACGTTTTTTTTCGGGTCAAAATTTTGATTTTCTCTGAAACTCTGGATTCTGATAGAGGGCCATGGGACTTAGATCTGAGTGCAAAAATGGAGGCTCTAGACCCTTCCAGAGCTGAGATATTTAGATATTTATAATGGCATACAGAGCTGAGATATTGAGATATTTACAATGGCATAAATGCTACGTGAGATTCTCAATATCTCAGCTCTGGAAGGGTCTAGAGCCTCCATTTTTGCACTCAGATCTAAGTCCCATGGCCCTCTATCAGAATCCAGAGTTTCAAGAAAATCAAAATTTCTACCCGAAAAAAAAACGACAGTGGTA
Source organism: Hybognathus amarus (assembly GCA_030378365.1). Taxonomy (NCBI): domain Eukaryota; kingdom Metazoa; phylum Chordata; class Actinopteri; order Cypriniformes; family Leuciscidae; genus Hybognathus; species Hybognathus amarus. Next base: position 122,927 of record JAQIUQ010004437.1, read on the forward strand.
CCCCTTACGTTTTTTTTTCGGGTCAAAATTTTGATTTTCTTGAAACTCTGGATTCTGATAGAGGGCCATGGGACTTAGATCTGAGTGCAAAAATGGAGGCTCTAGACCCTTCCAGAGCTGAGATATTTAGATATTTATAATGGCATACAGAGCTGAGATATTGAGATATTTACAATGGCATAAATGCTACGTGAGATCTCAATATCTCAGCTCTGGAAGGGTCTAGAGCCTCCATTTTTGCACTCAGATCTAAGTCCCATGGCCCTCTATCAGAATCCAGAGTTTCAAGAAAATCAAAATTTTGACCCGAAAAAAAAACGACAGTGGTACCCCTTACGTTTTTTTTTCGGGTCAAAATTTTGATTTTCTTGAAACTCTGGATTCTGATAGAGGGCCATGTGACTTAGATCTGAGTGCAAAAATGGAGGCTCTAGACCCTTCCAGAGCTGAGATATTGAGATTTCACGTAGCATTTATGCCATTGTAAATATCTCAATATCTCAGCTCTGTATGCCATTATAAATATCTCAATATCTCAGCTCTGGAAGGGTCTAGAGCCTCCATTTCTGCACTCAGATCTAAGTCCCATGGCCCTCTATCAGAATCCAGAGTTTCAAGAAAATCAAAATTTCTACCCCGAAAAAAATACGAAGTGGTACCACTGTACGTTTTTTTTTCGGGTCAAAATTTTGATTTTCTTGAAACTCTGGATTCTGATAGAGGGCCATGGGACTTAGATCTGAGTGCAAAAATGGAGGCTCTAGACCCTTCAGAGCTGAGATATTGAGATCTCACGTAGCATTTATGCCATTGTAAATATCTCAATATCTCAGCTCTGTATGCCATTATAAATATCTAAATATCTCAGCTCTGGAAGGGTCTAGAGCCTCCATTTTTGCACTCAGATCTAAGTCCCATGGCCCTCTATCAGAATCCAGAGTTTCAAGAAAATCAAAATTCTGACCTCGAAAAAAAAACGCACAGTGGTACCCCTGTACGTTTTTTTTTCGGGTCAAAATTTTGATTTTCTTGAAACTCTGGATTCCTGATAGAGGGCCATGGGACTTAGATCTGAGTGCAAAAATGGAGGCTCTAGACCCTTCCAGAGCTGAGATATTTAGATATTTATAATGGCATACAGAGCTGAGATATTGAGATATTTACAACTGGCATAAATGCTACGTGAAATCTCAATATCTCAGCTCTGGAAGGGTCTAGAGCCTCCATTTTTGCACTCAGATCTAAGTCACATGGCCCTCTATCAGAATCCAGAGTTTCAAGAAAATTAAAATTTTGACCCGAAAAAAAAACGTAAGGGGTACCACTGTCGTTTTTTTTTCGGGTCAAAATTTTGATTTTCTTGAAACTCTGGATTCTGATAGAGGGCCATGGGACTTAGATCTGAGTGCAAAAATGGAGGCTCTAGACCTTCAGAGCTGAGATATTGAGATTCATGCAGCATTTATGCCATTGTAAATATCTCAGTATCTCAGCTCTGTAGCAATACGTAACTGAACTCGAAGTACACG
>JAQIUQ010004438.1:0-114518 GCA_030378365.1 Hybognathus amarus
GAGTTAACTATGACATTAATGCCATTATTAAAATATTTTAATCGGTTGACACACTAATATATATATATATATATATATATATATAAACAAACCTGCGAGCAGCCACTAGGGCCAAAGCTGGCACCGACGCCATCCGGTGCCTTTAGGCAACCGGGGTATCGGGATTGCGGTGCCACCGGCTTGGGCCGCGCAATCGCTGGCCCCGCAGCTATATATATATATTTTTTTTTTTCTTCTTAGCGACCATTCGGGCACTTCTTTTGGGGCGCTTAACATGTCGAAAACTCTTGAAACTTTGCAAACACGGGTCAGAACCCGCGCCTGGCCATCAGAGCCGGGCTGAAGCTGGTACCCGGGCGTGGCAGGGCGGCTCGTCAGCGCCCCCTGGAATGGGGTCCGAACACCTGGTCCATAACTCAAACACACTTGCATGTAATAATATGAAACTCGGTACACATGTCGATAGCAGAATTTCATCTATACCTCGCGCTCTTACTTTTCACCCCAGCCCAACAGGAAGTCGGCTATTGAGGTTTTTTTGTAAAACACACGCAATGAACTTTTAAATACTCCTCCTGAGAGCTTCTGATCCAAATTCGACGAAACTCGGTCAGCGTGAAGTCAAGACATTGAGGATGAAAGTTTGTGTGGGGATTTTTGATATCTCGAACGGTTTGGCCGTGGCGAGGAAACGAAAACTATGGCGAGAAACGTGAAACAGGAAGTTTGTCATAACTTCAGCATACATTAACTGATCTGGATGAAACTTCAGCAGTGCGTTCGCTGTAAGAGGACGATCACATGGATGTGACTATTGTGAGTCAAAGTTATAGCGCCACCAACTGGCAGCAGGAAGTGTGTCACTTTCAAAATGCTTTGAAATCACCCTCTTATTTTTACCCGATTTGCTTCAAACTTCATCTGTATAATGTAAATACACGGCAGATGAAGACCTATGAATGGATTCTTGATATCTTTGAAACTGTTGCCGTGGCGACGCATCAAACTTTACCATTCTTTTAGGATGCATTCTTTTAGGGATTCGAACATTTGTCCATAAATCAAACACACGTGCATGGATTAATATGAAACTCGGTACACTCATAGATCACATCAGGCCAAACAACTTTCGTGCTCTAAGTTTTACGACAGTTCAAACGGGAAGTCGGGAATTATGTTTTTTTTTTTTAAATAAATGTCCTAGAAAAACATCAAATTACAACCCATGCTGTTACCAATCACCACCAAACTCGGTGTGCATGAAGTCAAGACATTGAGGATGCTAAATTCCGGACGGATTTGTGATATCTCGAACGGTTTGGCCGTGGCGGATTTTTTTGACTAAAAAAGGACACATAAAGTGTGTTATAACTTGGTTAGTTTTACTGACAATTACAAAACTTGCCGTGTATATTGTTCTATTCAAGCCAAACAACTTTCTAATTAACAATAATAAGCTCAAACCCACAGAAAGTCAGATATTGTAGTTTGAATATGATCATGCTCTTTCTGAGCCTAGGCCTGTCACACAGTCTGTGTGTGTGTGTGATTTTGAGTCTCTCTGACACACAGTCTCTGTGTGTGTGTGTAGGGGGAGGGGGCTTAATCATTTCACTGTGTGTCTGGCCTGCTAAAGTAAATACATTTCTTAAGCCTGGTATTTTTTAAATAAGTTTTTATTTTTATTTTTTTATAAGTAAAGGCATATAACCTGTTTAATTGTAGTGCATTGACAATAGTTTTATATAATTAGTGTATTAATTAAATTAACTTGGTCCATAAATCAAAAGTAAGTAAATAAATCAAAAAGGAAGTGTGTTAAAACTTCTGCATACATTAACTGATCTTGATGAAACTTCAGCAGTGTGTTCGTTGTAAGAGGTCGATCACATGGATGTGAGTCAAATATATAGCGCCACCAACTGGCAGCAGAAAGTGTTTCACTTTCAAAATGCTTTGAAATCGCACTCTTACTTTTACCCGATTTGCTTCAAACTTCATGTGTATAATGTAAACACACGCCAGATGAAGAGCTGTGAAAGCATTATTCAATATCTAAGATAATGTTGCCATAGCAACGCATCAAACTTTAACATTCCTTTTTTTTGATGATTTTGAGACTCTTAGCGGCTTTTGGGGCCCTTAACGGGTTTGAAAACTCTTGAAACTTTGCACACAGGTCAGATCCCACAGCCATCAGAGCCGGGCTGAAGATGGTACCCGGGTGTGGCAAGGGGGCTAGACAGCGCCCCCTGGAACGGGGTCCAAAAACTTGGTCCATAAATCAAACACGCTTGCATGTAATAATATGAAACTCAGTACACATGTTGATCTCATCGTTTCATATATTCATATATTCTCCTCAAGCCGGACAACTTTCTAATTTACACTCATGAGCTAGGACCCACAGAAAGTCAGATATTTTGGTTTGAAAATGTTGAGTGTCTCTCTGAGCCTACACTTCTGTATGGCAAGCCCTTTTAACATTTAAAAGCTAAGTTTGACTATTCGTAATTAACATTGTAGATATCAACAACGTCTTTCTAGTCGTAATTACATTTTGGATAGTTTGTATTATCATTTAAGATATCTGTAACGTAATTGTGACTAGTCGAAACGACAGATAGAGTATGGCAAGCCGTTTTAACATTTAATCATTTTAACCTACTAGTCTCTATTTTCATGCTACTAGTACTTATTTTATTAGATACTAGTATCTATTCCATTAAGCTACTAGTACTTATTCATTAGATACTAGTACCTATTAAATGAGATACTAGTACTTATTCATTAAGACACTAGTACTTATTTCAATGGTGACTAGTAACTATTCTTTTGTTACTAGTCACATTTTTTCCATTGACTTCTATGGTGATCTGTCATTCAGATATCAACTATTCAGTTCTGACTAGTATGTTAGTATGTATTCCAATTGTGGAATACATACTAGTATGTATTCCAAAGCAGGGGTTACGTTTTTGCACGTCGTGCAGAATAACCCTAAAGGCACCAAGGTGGCGGTGCCACCGGCTTTATATATATATATATATATATATATGTATGTGTGCATGTCAGGTGTGGTAAACCACGTTATTAACGGCGTTAGCGCAAACCCATTTTAACGGCGTTAATTTTTTTATCGCGCGATTAACGGTCTTTTTGTCCTAGCAAACTTTGTAGTTTTTTCACATACTTTTGCCAACAGACGCGAGCATGCGTCCTGATCCATTTCAGCGTCTCGCGCTCGTTATCCACTCAAAGCCGGTGTGGTGAAGAGATGGGTCCGCCCGACGAGATGAGTCCCCCCTTAGGACCCTAAGGGGGGACTCACTTTCGTCGGGCGGACCCCTGTCGTCAGCCTCACCAGCTCGCCAAGCCGAAACGAGTGTGTGCGGAGTGCCTGTTGTTTTGTTTTAGGTCTAGGCAGATCCGCTTGCGTTTTGGTCGAAGAAGCAACAGAACGTCCTCGCGCAGCGGCGCAAGCCATTGAAATGAATGGGTTTCAGAGCGCAGGCCGCAGAGTCCGGTTTGCTGCCGCACACACGCGTTTCCAGCTTGCGAAGCGCCGGCCAAGTCGTAACGTTGTATGTTTTCGAGTGGGGATGACGAGCGCGAGAACCGCCGAAATCGTATGCCAATGAGATTCTGAATGGAAAGTTTACTTTTAAAAAGTTGCCAAATTGTCCCATTGACAAGACCGAAGTGATCTGTGTGTTTTTGTAATTATGAACTGAGCTATCATCATCGCAGCACGTCCAGCCTGAAACACCACTTGATGATGGCCAAGCAAACACACACACACACAAACACAGATGCAAATTCTCCACCCCCCTCGTCAATATTCAGGACCTCGTCAGTATTTCTTTCACCCTTTTATTGATGGACAGTGTTACATTGTGTGAGAGATTATTTAGGCTATATATGTTAGAGTGAAATTGAACACTATTCCAATGTTATTTTCAATAATAATAATTTAAAAAAAACAGTTTGCACTAAACAAGCCAATCCACTTTTCCATGTTGATAAGAGCATTAAAATGTAGAAAAAAATGTAACAAAAAGAAATCAAAAGACATTAAGAATAGATAAAAATGTGCGATTAGTGAGCGAGTTAACTATGACATTAATGCCATTAATCGTATTAAATAATCTAGTTTGACATACACCAATATATATATATATATATATATATATATATATATATACACACACACACACACACACACACAAATATAGCTGCCAGCACAACTGGTACCAAGCCGGCCTGGACCGCCATTCCCGGTGCCTTTAGGCACCGGGGTTGGCGGTGCCACCGGCTTGGGCCGCGGATCGCTGCTCGCAGCTATATATTTTTTTTTTTTTTTTTTTTTTTTTTTAGCGACTATTCGGGCACTTTTGGGGCCCTTAACATGCTCTGAAAACTCTTGAAACTTTGCACACGGGTCAGAACCCGCGGCCATCAGAGCCGGGCTGAAGCTGGTACCCGGGCGTGGCAGGGCGGCTCGTCAGCGCCCCCTGGAATGGGGTCCGAACACCTGGTCCATAACTCAAACACACTTGCATGTAATAATATGAAACTCGGTACACATGTCGATAGCAGAATTTCATCTATACCTCGCGTTCTGACTTTTTACCCCAGCCCAACAGGAAGTCGGCTATTGAGGTTTTTTTGTAAAACACACGCAATGAACTTTTAAATACTCCTCCTAGAGCTCTGATCCAAATTCGACGAAACTCGGTCAGCGTGAAGTCAAGACATTGAGGATGAAAGTTTGTGTGGGGATTTTTGATATCTCGAACGGTTTGGCCGTGGCGAGGAAACGAAACTATGGCGAGAAACGTGAAACAGGAAGTGTGTCATAACTTCAGCATACATTAACTGATCTGGATGAAACTTCAGCAGTGCGTTCGCTGTAAGAGGACGATCACATGGATGTGACTATTGTGAGTCAAAGTTATAGCGCCACCAACTGGCAGCAGGAAGTGTGTCACTTTCAAAATGCTTTGAAATCACCCTCTTATTTTTACCCCGATTTGCTTCAAACTTCATCTGTATAATGTAAATACACGGCAGATGAAGACCTATGAATGGATTCTTGATATCTTTGAAACTGTTGCCGTGGCGACGCATCAAACTTTACCATTCTTTTAGGATGCATTCTTTTAGGGATTCGAACATTTGTCCATAAATCAAACACACGTGCATGGATTAATATGAAACTCGGTACACTCATAGATCACATCAGGCCAAACAACTTTCGTGCTCTAAGTTTTACGACAGTTCAAACGGAAGTCGGGAATTATGTTTTTTTTTTTTAAATAAATGTCCTAGAAAAACATCAAATTACAACCCATGCTGTTACCAATCACCACCAAACTCGGTGTGCATGAAGTCAAGACATTGAGGATGCTAAATTCCGGACGGATTTGTGATATCTCGAACGTGTTTGGCCGTGGCGGATTTTTTTGACTAAAAAAGGACACATAAAGTGTGTTATAACTTGGTTAGTTTTACTGACAGTTACAAAACTTGCCGTGTATATTGTTCTATTCAAGCCAAACAACTTTCTAATTAACAATAATAAGCTCAAACCCACAGAAAGTCAGATATTGTAGTTTGAATATGATCATGCTCTTTCTGAGCCTAGGCCTGTCACACAGTCTGTGTGTGTGTGTGATTTTGAGTCTTTTGACACACAGTCTCTGTGTGTGTGTGTAGGGGGAGGGGGCTTAATCATTTCACTGTGTGTCTGGCCTGCTAAAGTAAATACATTTCTTAAGCCTGGTATTTTTTAAATAAGTTTTTATTTTTATTTTTTTATAAGTAAAGGCATATAACCTGTTTAATTGTAGTGCATTGACAATAGTTTTATATAATTAGTGTATTAATTAAATTAACTTGGTCCATAAATCAAAAAAGTAAGTAAATAAATCAAAAAGGAAGTGTGTTAAAACTTCTGCATACATTAACTGATCTTGATGAAACTTCAGCAGTGTGTTCGTTGTAAGAGGTCGATCACATGGATGTGAGTCAAATATATAGCGCCACCAACTGGCAGCAGAAAGTGTTTCACTTTCAAAATGCTTTGAAATCGCACTCTTACTTTTACCCGATTTGCTTCAAACTTCATGTGTATAATGTAAACACACGCCAGATGAAGAGCTGTGAAAGCATTATTCAATATCTAAGATAATGTTGCCATAGCAACGCATCAAACTTTAACATTCCTTTTTTTTGATGATTTTGAGACTCTTAGCGGCTTTTGGGGCCCTTAACGGGTTTGAAAACTCTTGAAACTTTGCACACAGGTCAGATCCCACAGCCATCAGAGCCGGGCTGAAGATGGTACCCGGGTGTGGCAAGGGGGCTAGACAGCACCCCTGGAACGGGGTCCAAAAACTTGGTCCATAAATCAAACACGCTTGCATGTAATAATATGAAACTCAGTACACATGTTGATCTCATCGTTTCATATATTCATATATTCTCCTCAAGCCGGACAACTTTCTAATTTACACTCATGAGCTAGGACCCACAGAAAGTCAGATATTTTGGTTTGAAAATGTTGAGTGTCTCTCTGAGCCTACACTTCTGTATGGCAAGCCCTTTTAACATTTAAAAGCTAAGTTTGACTATTCGTAATTAACATTGTAGATATCAACAACGTCTTTCTAGTCGTAATTACATTTTGGATAGTTTGTATTATCATTTAAGATATCTGTAACGTAATTGTGACTAGTCGAAACGACAGATAGAGTATGGCAAGCCGTTTTAACATTTAATCATTTTAACCTACTAGTCTCTATTTTCATGCTACTAGTACTTATTTTTTAGATACTAGTATCTATTCCATTAAGTACTAGTACTTATTCATTAGCTACTAGTGCTTATTCTTTAGATACTAGTGCCTTTTCTTTAGATACTAGTGTTTATTCTTTAGGTACTAGTACCTTTTTAAGATACTAGTACTTATTCATTAGAAACTAGTCCTTATTTATTAGATACTAGTACTTATTCATTAGATGCTAGTCCTTATTCATTACATACCAATGCTTATTAATTAGTTACTAGTACTTATTCATTAGATACTAGTACCTATTAAATAGATACTAGTACTTATTCATTAGACACTAGTACTTATTTCAATGGTGACTAGTAACTATTCTTTTGTTACTAGTCACATTTTTTCCATTGACTTCTATGGTGATCTGTCATTCAGATATCAACTATTCAGTTCTGACTAGTATGTTAGTATGTATTCCAATTGTGGAATACATACTAGTATGTATTCCAAAGCAGGGGTTACGTTTTTGCACGTCGTGCAGAATAACCCTAAAGGCACCAAGGTGGCGGTGCCACCGGCTCTATATATATATATATATATATATATATATATATAAGATATAGCTGCGAGCAGCGATGAGAGGCCAAAGCCGGCGGGTCCCGCCATCCCGGATGCCTTCAGGCACCGGGGTTGAGGTGCCACCGGCTTGGGCCGCGCAATCGCTGCTCGCAGCTATATTATTTGTATTTTTTTATAAGTAAAGGCATATAACCTGTTTAATTGTAGTGCATTGACAATAGTTTTATATAATTAGTGTATTAATTAAATTAACTTGGTCCATAAATCAAAAAAGTAAGTAAATAAATCAAAAAGGAAGTGTGTTAAAACTTCTGCATACATTAACTGATCTTGATGAAACTTCAGCAGTGTGTTCGTTGTAAGAGGTCGATCACATGGATGTGAGTCAAATATATAGCGCCACCAACTGGCAGCAGAAAGTGTTTCACTTTCAAAATGCTTTGAAATCGCACTCTTACTTTTACCCGATTTGCTTCAAACTTCATGTGTATAATGTAAACACACGCCAGATGAAGAGCTGTGAAAGCATTATTCAATATCTAAGATAATGTTGCCATAGCAACGCATCAAACTTTAACATTCCTTTTTTTTGATGATTTTGAGACTCTTAGCGGCTTTTGGGGCCCTTAACGGGTTTGAAAACTCTTGAAACTTTGCACACAGGTCAGATCCCACAGCCATCAGAGCCGGGCTGAAGATGGTACCCGGGTGTGGCAAGGGGGCTAGACAGCACCCCCTGGAACGGGGTCCAAAAACTTGGTCCATAAATCAAACACGCTTGCATGTAATAATATGAAACTCAGTACACATGTTGATCTCATCGTTTCATATATTCATATATTCTCCTCAAGCCGGACAACTTTCTAATTTACACTCATGAGCTAGGACCCACAGAAAGTCAGATATTTTGGTTTGAAAATGTTGAGTGTCTCTCTGAGCCTACACTTCTGTATGGCAAGCCCTTTTAACATTTAAAAGCTAAGTTTGACTATTCGGAATTAACATTGTAGATATCAACAACGTCTTTCTAGTCGTAATTACATTTTGGATAGTTTGTATTATCATTTAAGATATCTGTAACGTAATTGTGACTAGTCGAAACGACAGATAGAGTATGGCAAGCCGTTTTAACATTTAATCATTTTAACCTACTAGTCTCTATTTTCATGCTACTAGTACTTATTTTTTAGATACTAGTATCTATTCCATTAAGTACTAGTACTTATTCATTAGCTACTAGTGCTTATTCGGTAACACTTTACAATACGTGTGCACTATTAAGCATTAATTCATGCTTAACTAATGCACAGATAATACTGAATTAATGTGTAACTAATGATTATCTAAGCTATTCATTAATGATTACCACATTAGGAACTAATTAAGAGTCTGTAGGGTTAATGTATTAGTTCATACATGAATTGTTATTAATTAAATATGTAATTGTGGATTAATTCCATAATAACTCATTTTTTTAACTAATCGTGTTAATTAATATGTTAATTACCAGAATGAGCCAAAGCCTTGTATTTCAACTTCCAGATAATATGACAGGTACACTAATATGCATTAATACATGATTAATTAATTAATTGTTAATGCAAATTCATGTGCAAATTACTACAATTACTAAATGACTAGTTAATAATGATGTGCCTCAGCAAGTAAAGTCATAACATAATGATACCTTTGCAAATCATTAGCTAATGATTAATTAAGGCAGACAACTGGAAGTTGAAGTGCATAGCTTTGACTAATTGTGGTAATTAACACATTAATTTACACTATTAGTTAATAAAATATGTTATTAAGGAATTAATACACAATGACACATTGAATTAATAGCAATTCATGTATTACTTAATCTATTAATCATATAGACTCTTTATTAGTTGCTGATGCAGTAATCATTAATTAATGATTTAGTTCTTTATTAGTTATACATTAACTCATTATTATCTGTGCATTAGTTAAGTGTGAATTAATGCATATTAGTGCACACGTATTGTAAAGTGTTACGCTTATTCTTTTAGATTCTAGTGCCTTTTCTTTAGATACTAGTGTTTATCTCTTTAGGTACTAGTACCTTTTTAAAGATACTAGTACTTATTCATTAGAAACTAGTCCTTATTTATTAGATACTAGTACTTATTCATTAGATGCTAGTCCTTATTCATTACATACCAATGCTTATTAATTAGTTACTAGTACTTATTCATTAGATACTAGTACCTATTAAATAGATACTAGTACTTATTCATTAGACACTAGTACTTATTTCAATGGTGACTAGTAACTATTCTTTTGTTACTAGTCACATTTTTTCCATTGACTTCTACTGGTGATCTGTCATTCAGATATCAACTATTCAGTTCTGACTAGTATGTTAGTATGTATTCCAATTGTGGAATACATACTAGTATGTATTCCAAAGCAGGGGTTACGCTTTTGCACGTCGTGCAGAATAACCCTAAAGGCACCCAAGGTGGCGGTGCCACCGGCTTCACACACACACACACACACACACACACACACATACACACACACATATATATACACATACACATACATACACATAAATATAGCTGCGAGCAGCGATGGAGGGCCAAAGCCGGCGGTACCGCCATCCCGGTGCCTTTAGGCACCGGGGTTGCGGTGCCACCGGCTTGGGCCCGCAATCGCTGCTCGCAGCTATATTTCATTATTATTATTAAAATTAAAAAAATATTGTTTTTATTAATCTGTTTGGGTGGGCCACTTGTCAATCTGGGTGGGCACGTGCCCACCCAGGCCCACCCGTAAATCCTGCGCCTGGCTCGGAGTTTTCAAAGGAACGCGGACCAGACGGAAACACCAGACATGAGACTGAGGATTGATTGCTCTGGAGCGTCATACGGCTCATCTATAAATAACCAGCGTAATGAGTCCTGGAAAGGGAAGGTGAGTTGTCTTCATATATATGGTCATTAAATAGTTGGTCATTCGGTTTTCTTCAGGAACGAGTAATGATAAACGAGCATAATAAGGATGAAAAGTAGTTGTTCCTGAAGAGAAAATTGAATGACCAAAAGATTCACAGACCACAATTTTATTTACTACTAAGTTAATCTTTGATTTTATTATTCAAACATATGTGTATATACTTGATTATATTAACTAAACAATTGTATCAATTTCTTTAAGTTATTTTTAACTTACTGGTAGTTAACTTTAAAATAGTTATTTTGCTGACCTTAGAGATGCTGGATACTCTACTACTTACCACACAGGTGATAAACATATAAAGGTATTAATATAACGTTTTAACTTAAATGAAAATAAATGCAATTATGTTTTCTATTTAACATAGGTTTGGCTCCAGAGACTGCGGATTTCAAGTGGAACAGGCTAAACTGGATGTCCTTCCGGAGGCCAGCCTGTCAATGACTCCTTGTGGGAACCCAAACATGCAGGAGTACTTGGACTTTGCCATGGAACACATCAGATACAGAAACTGAAGAACTGGGGGTCTGCATCAGAACTGTATATGAACTAAAAGAACTGGCTCAGCTATGAAATTATCAAAAAAGTTGTTGTTGTTTTTTTTTTGTTTTTTTTGTGAAACACTGCTGCCTGTCTGAACACAATATTTATGAATCTGTCACTCAAAGCTTAATTGTTAGTAAATGAATCAAAAATAGTAATGAGCATTTATTACACTTTGTAGTATAGAAAACAAAATTTATTGTTTCTTTATCTAATACAGTGATTCACAAGAGTCATGGATCTAAAACATTTTCAAAAAGTTAACTGAGAAAAGTAGTAGAACATGCTCACATCCTGTAACATTATAAAAACAACTTTGGCAATTGCACTTTGAAAGGGATAGTTCACCCCAAAATGAAAACTCTGTCAGTAATGACTCGCCCTCATGTTGTTCCAAACCCGTAAGACTTTCGTTCATCTTCGGAACACGGATTAAAATATGTGCTTAACTCTGAGAGCTGGGGCCCATTTCAATAAGGAGGTTCAACCAACTCTGAGTTAAAGCTTGAACTCTGAGTTGACTTACCCTGAGATGGGAAACTCTGAGTTTTCAGTTTCAGAACAGCTGAAATGTGTTAGTTCAATCAACTCTGAGTTGACTGACTCTGAGTTAAGCGCTTGCACCACAACTATAAAAAGCCATTATCAATGGAGCACAGATATTATGAGTCACCATGGCAACAGCGCCAGACAAAAAGGTGTTTGGTGTGATTAATTACCAAGTAATCTAAATCTTGTAATTTAATTAAAGGGATTACTCTTAATTCTTCTGTAATTTAAAATAAAATATGATGCAATTACATTAAATAGGCTACTGCATAAACTATAGACCAATTCAGTATAAAACAATAGTGGATTTAACATACATTTTTAAAAGGTATATTTTTTATGTAACCTTCTCCCTCTACACACTTTGATCAATTTAAGAATAATTCATGCAATTGTATATTGTTAATTTGAAAGAATTAGAAGTGCAGTTTCTTGTCTCTCGTCCTTGTATTGTTCAAGTGGTTGAGGTTGATATAGGATTTAGCAATTAAACAAGTAAAAAGTAGTTAATTTAAACTTGCTGAGTAACTTGTTTAACAGCGGGGGTGGGGTGGGGGACTCCCCCATGTAGGGTTGTAACGGATGAGAGTTTCACAGTATGATAACTGTCTCAGAAAATATCATGGTTTATAGTATTAAACAATTATTAAATATATAAACTGCATTATTAAATTACGGTTATTATTATCATCTGTTAAAATGACAGTTAAATAAATTAAACATTGTTCAATAAAACATATCTAATCAACTATCTTCAATAATTGATTATGAATAAGATTAACATCTTAAAGTTATTTTTTATTATTAATAACTTATTAAATTATGTTTGAAAAATAATTGAGTTCTATTCAATGTTTTTTATTCCATTTTTTAATGATTTAATAGAAATATATTATTAAACGGTGGTAATCAAATAAAAGTTTAGCAAATGTTTTAATCCTTTTATTTTTTGGCAAAGTACTGCAAAACAGATTTAGTCAATTAAACCATGGACAAACAATATAAAAAGAATGTGTAGGCTAAATACATTTTAGTATTATTGTTGGTGTTTAAACAGCACTTCCTCTTTAAAAAAGGGGAGGAGACCGCAAGAAACTCTGGGTTTACTGAAGAAAACCTGCTCCTGACCAGGTTAGGTTCACAGAGTAAGTTACCATGGTAACTGACTCTGAGTATAAGTTACCTCTCTTTCAGAAACGGGCTTGACTTACTCTGCTTTCTCAGGTTTGATATACCCCCCTTTCTGAAACGGAAAACCCAGAGTTTCCCTCATTTCAGGGTTAACATACTCAGAGTTTTCACTTAACCTCCTTTCTGAAACAGGCCCCAGGATCACTCCTCCAAAGGGAATCGAAACTTGTCGGCCCAGAAAAGTTAAAGACATTGTTAAAATAGTCCAAGTGACTACAGTGGCTCAACCTTAAGTTTATCAAGCGACGAGAATACTTTCTAACTGCAAAAACAAACAAAAATAACAACTTTATTCAACTATTAATTTCCTTCTCTGTTGGCCTTGAGTGAGTTCACGTAGTGAAACAGCGCAGCGCTTCGGGTGTACATCACACGTAGGCTCACTGTATTGGCCGATGCTGGTCCTGCGTCAAATTTTCAATTGTTGATAATTGTCCAGGTGCATCTCTGAAACATGATAAAATACAAAAAAACATATTACAATGATTAGCGCCATGATAAAAGCTATAAGGCAGTTTAAAATAACATGTAGAAGTAGAGGGAACAAAAAGACACATTATTTTGTTATAAATCGCATTATACATATGGTGTTTTCTGTTTCAAGTTCATCCAAGCTAATTCTCTGATCACATCAACAACTTAAAGATAAATTATTTCCTAAGAACATGTGGATAGGAGCGCTTCCTGAACTCAAATCTGAGTTTGAGTTTCTTTTTGAATGGAAAAGGTATAAAATAAGAGAAAGCTCAAACTGCTATTTTTAACTATTAAAATACTTGTATTTCAAGTTTCAGAGTTATTTTAGCTGGTTCTGGATGACTGTCAATAAAGGCTTCCATAAAGGCCTACAGTACCCTTGTAGAATCGACAATTATGTGGGACAATGGATACCCCCCACTTCATTCTCATGTGGGGTTTTTTAATGGTTTGGTTAATTTGTGTAATTTGTGTTTATTCACCTTCAAGAACAACTGATTTTCAGTAGGTTTATTCTGTGATGTTACCGGTAAGTAAAGCTCACACAGGCAGCTGTGGGTTCTTTAGTAGGCAGCGAGGGGGCACCTCAGTCAGTTACAGAAACAGCTGATAGCATGTAGCAACGTTGAGCTTATGTGCAGAAATGTATGTATAATGTGTATGTGAATAAGTAGGGAAATATCTAGTAGTAGTTTTAGCAGTTTTGTGAATTAAGTAAAAATAAAAAATAATTTCAACCCATGCACGCCTGAAAGTTCCTTTGAGTCCAATTGAGTCCAACACCTACCTTTCATCTTCCAGTTTTGTTTTCCCTCTTAGAGGTTTTAAAATCTGTTCCATGTGGCCCCATCAATCCTACATTAATATAGTAAAATAAATATATAATTCATGTATAGGTGAAGTAAATACACACACACAACATACAGAACATTGAAAAATTGTATAGGACGGTCAGTACAACTTACCTGGACGTGTTTTCTTTCTTTAGGCTTAGATATTCCTTTTAGCACATAGTTAACAGTCATAAGCTTCTATCCATGAACTGTTTGTATGATGGGAATGTCTGTTCTGTTGAAATGGATAGAGTTCCGTTTGAAGATATAAAGTTAGAAGCATAGAGACTGTAAAGGTTATTAACCACTCGAAAAATCATTAGCATTACTACCCACTTTTGTCCACATGTCCTCAGATGCTTAACGTTATGCTACGCTTACTTTCTTGGCACTGTCTGGCTGTTGAGAAGTCCTGTGTTTCCGTCTGGTCCGCGTCCTTTAAAAACTCCGAGCACCGACCATACGTAAAGCAAAACCGCGTTAAGCTGTTCATGTGTTTGCCACAAAAAATCCCTCGTTCACAGTCCATGTTCGGTAATCATAAACTTAAATCCTATGCTTAATTCACGCCATATAATCCACATTGACAACACGAATAGAGCGCGCTCACCAACAACACCTATCATCCGCGTTCACTCGTCACTTCCGGTATGTGGTACATTCCCTTTCCGTAAGGAATTGATCGTTTGTAAATTTGTTTCGGGTCTTGTAAAAGTGTTTTGCGTCTTGTTAATTTGTTTTCTAAAATGTTAATTTGTTTTCTAAAATGTTAATGTGTTTTGTCCTTGGTAAAAGTGTTTTGCCCATGTAATTGTGTATTATGGTAGGGTAAAATGTTTTCCAAAATGTAACTTTGTCTCGAGCTTTGTAAAAGTGTTTTAGTATTTGTATTGTTGCATTGCACTTCCCGGCCACCGTAATTTTGTTTCCTATGTTGTAGAAATTCAATACAAAAAAAATGAATGAGCTTTCTCAGAATAGCAGAATAGAACGTACGGTTTATGAAATAAATGAGACAGAGACAGAATTGGTGCAGTAAAGGCTTTATTTGCAACAGGAAATTTCTGCAAGATAACACAAATATGCAATACTTGCCATTTACAGCATTACTGTATGTGAAAATACAAAATATATTGCCTGTAATCATCCCAGTCTTCTCCATTTGGCCACATGTTCTCATCCACATCACACACTACTCTGGCAAGGCAATCAAGGCATCTTGGGAAGAATCATTTGGCATTCCTTATATACCCCTGGCTGTGTTTAGCTGGGATGTCTTGGGATGCAGAATCCATTGCATCCAGGAGGGACATTTGGTCCCGTGGACGATGGTCAAAAAACTTTTTTGTGATCAAATCTGTATTTATTTTTCCTTTTAGACAACACATTCTCACCCCAACTCGTCACCTTTGACCAAGCTTCAATATCTGACGCTTTCGGGGCGCCCTTTGGCGTCAGTTCATGACCACGAATCCTACAGCGTCATCTAAGTGACGCTTTCCTTTCAGCGTCAGTTGGATGACGCGGTTAGGTTTAGGTCTGGGGCAATCGTGCCGCACAAGCCCCCAAAAGTGAAAGCCAAAACGTCTTGATCGCCCCCCTGTGACCGGTCCCAGTATAGGTCATAAACCCCGCCTCCCCATGTTATTCAATGGGACACGAGACCAACTAAACAATTAAATTACACTTCACATATCCTTTTTCCAAAGATAGTTTGTGTCATTTACTGTAGTTTCTATCACGTTGATGTCATTTCAAGTGTTCGTTTTTAAAATAAGTTTGTTTTTTTGTTAATTATGTGATGATAAAAACGGTGCTCTGACGTCATGATTGAGAGCTGTGATTGACAGGTTCTCTGAGCGAGGTAGTCACTGAAGCACCAGCGGACTTTTTTCATAATGTTGACTATGTGGCTAGTAGTTGTATTTACCTTATTTTAACGAGGTTCTGCAATCAGCGGACATCATTGGAGAAGAACGAAGCAGCCAGAGGCCACTTAATGAAAGTGCGGGGCGTGTGCTTTGCGTTTGATTCAGCGCGAATGAGGGCGCGGCCTTGATTTCACGGCTTTACTTCCTGCTCACGACTGCGCATGACTGGTCCCGAAACACGCAAGTGCGCAGACTCAGGTCCCATGATGTCAGCGTCATATCGAGACACTGGCGGCTTCAGTTCTCTCTGATGAGAAAAGAGCGAAGGGGCGTCGTCCATCTTTTTTTACAGTCTATAGAGCTGGTAAGTCCCGCCCCTTCAGCTAACCCCGCTGGACCTCTAGGTTGAAAAACCGTCAGTGCAAGTGAATGAGAGAAAATAATTATTTTCTAATCCCGTTTGAATTTTGCAAATGACATATGTTGTCTGTGAATTTGTTTCGTGTAAAGAATGCTACAATTTAGCTTGTAGAATTTTCATACGGTTAGACTTTTGTGTGAGAGCACTTTGTGGACTACAACTCTCGACGTGTTTGATATACATCACCCCCACTAACACACGGATCCCGCTAAACATGCCTGTGACTTTGGTGCACTTCACCGCCTTCTTTCAGGGAGAGGACTAACTAGTTGAGCGTGGTGAAAACCGTGATTTGTGGAGGGAAAATGTGTTAAGCGGCGACGTCACATATGGGACGTGTAGTCTTTCTCGTTATGTCTATTCCACAACTGCTAGCCAAAGAATCATACAATAAACTGTCAAACTTGTTACATGAAAAATTATATAAAAAATTCACAGACAACATATGTTACATTCATGGCACAATTAAACGGGATCAGAAAATAATTATTTTCTCTCATTCACTTGCATTGACGCTTTTTCAACCTAGAGGTCCACTTGGAGTTTTACGGATGGGCGGGACTTACCAGCTCTATGGTCTGGGGTAAGGTAGGGTTACACGCGAATCCTCAGGCGTCATGGACTGACGCTAGAGGGTGCCCCAAAGCGTCAGATATTAAAGCTTGGTCAAATGCTTCCCAAGGCGTCAGTTAGGTGATGCCTTGGGGGTGAGAATGCCTTGTTTTAGAAGGCAGTACATACAGGTATGAACAAGCCACAGAAACAGAGTACATATATACAGCATGTAGCCTACATACAGTATATATAGACATATGTATGCACACACCTCCATATATACAAGCATTTGCATACATACCTATAGACAATGGTCAAAAACTTTCCATCTCCAGGCTAAGAAAGGGAAAGGGGACATCATCCTCTGATGGGATCAAACCAGGCCATGACTGCACTGGAATTATGAAATGCCACATTGTCACATTGTCCCATATTTGCATTATTCAATCAGCTGTTTCTCAGTAACAATAGAATAAAATACAGGGGATTTATTTGTTTTTCAATTCACAATATAAACAGCTGTTTACCTTGACTTCAGCCTGTAAGATTAGGTTTAGAACATGGTGTTATCTGTTCTGACATACAGTGTTAAAGCAAGGGTAAATTTGGCAGTAAAAATCCATTGTTTTGGTCTTGTTTGAGCTTGTGTGTAAAAGAAGTTCAAGCATTTTAAATGTGTGTTCATTGTATGTATTTTGTGTTAAAGCAACAAGAAATGTGTTAATAGTATATCTTACAGAGACCGAAGTAGTGCTAACTGTGTTAAGAGTTTTGGAAAATTGTTAAAAGTATTGAAAAATCTGTCATAGCAATTGTAAAAAACGGAATTCGGTTACCTGACGTAACCTCGGTTCTCTCTAGATGAGGGAACGAGTATTGCGTAAGCTAGCTTACGCTCACGGGAAAGATTCTTCTTTGCCGAACAATTGAAGCCAAAATTTTTTATAATTTGTAATCATTGTCAACGCACTTCTCAGGTGCAGGACCTAGAGCGGGCTAACTAGCAGGCTCATTGGTTCGTTCCTGGGAAGTGCTGGATCCGAGTGGAGAAGCGGCGCTGAACCCGGCGCCCAATGAGCGGACGACGGCTCGCTTATTACGTCAAAGCCCGGCGAAAGGGGCATGGCTTGAGTGTATATGAGCGCTCTCCGTGGGTTGGAACAACGATTTATAGTGAGATAAATCTAGAGAGAACCGAGGTTACGTTAGGTAACCGTTCGTTCTCTTACGAGAGGTTCTCTCGTATTGCGTAAGCTAGCTTACGCTCCGGGAACCCCTGGTCAACGCCGTGCCCGGTCAGTCACCACAAGCATCCCCGGGAGGGTGGAGGGAGCAATAGTGGAGAAATAATAATAAAGGGCAGAAGCCGTTTATATGAGAATATGAGGCCTAAAGAGGCGGCCGGCATAGCGGGCCATAGTATAGGAAGTTTCCATAGAATGGAGGGGGAAGATCAAGGGGCTAGCCGGTTGAAGGATTCCCCGTAAAGCGTGGCTCAGACGCTGCGGCGGGTTAGACCGCTAGTAATTTAGCCTGTAAGGCCGGTACTTCCAAGTTATAAAATCTGATAAAGGTGGACGGGGAAGCCCAGCCCGCGGCCACACAGATATCATGAATAGAAATACCACAGGACCAAGCCCACGAGGAGGCCATGCCTCGAGTGGAGTGAGCCCTGACGCCGAGCGGGCAAGGCAGATTTTTAGCCGCATAGGCGGAGGCGATAGCGTCTACTATCCATCTGGATAGTGTTTGTTTAGAAGCGGCCAAGCCTTTTGTGCGTCCCCAAACGCCACAAACAGCTGCTCAGAACGTCTGAACGTGGCAGCGCGTGTAATGTACGCTCTCAGCGCCCGGACCGGGCAGAGGAGGTTGGCATTGGGCTCGCTATCAGAGGTCAACGCGTTCTCATCCTTTAGCGTCATATAGAACGTTATATGACAAAACGGCGTCATACTTACGCGCATGGTACCCTTTATCGTTTATATAACACGCGCTGTGATGGTTAGGTTTAGGTGTGGGGTAGGGTAGGGTAGTCTCATATTACGCTAAAGGATTTATGACGCCTTGAGTTTGCGTGTTATATAAACGATAAAGGGTACCATGTGCGTAGTATAGCGCCGTTTTGTCATAAAGCGCTTTATGTGACGCTAAAGGATGAGAACGGGCTCCAGAGGTGGGCAGAGCCGATAAGGATATCACCTGTGCTCTAAATGGGGTGCCAATCGCCTTAGGCACATATCCGTGTCTGGGTTTGAGAATGACTACGGAGTCGTTAGGGCCAAACTCGAGACACGACGCGTTCGAAGAGAGCGCGTGAATGTCTCCCACTCGTTTAACTGAGGCAAGAGCGATCAGAAAAACGGCTTTTAGGGAGAGATATTTGAGGTCAATAGACTCGAAGCGGTTCGAAAGGGGGGGCTTTCAAGGCCTCGAGGACTATTGAAAGGTCCCAAACCGGCACCGAGGGGGGGCGAGGGGGGTCATGCTCCTGGCTGCCCTGAGGAAGCGGATAACCAGCTCGTCTTTGCCAATAGACTGGGCCCGTCGGGGACCAATGAAGGCCGCGACGGCTGCCACATAAACCTTCAGGGTGGATGGGGTTCTGCCCTTGTCCAGCATATCTTGAAGGAAGGAAAGCAAGTCAAGTCAAAGTCAAGTCACATTTATTTATATAGCGCTTTTCACAATACAGATTGTATCAAAGCAGCTTCACAGTGATAACATGACAGAAGTACAACACAGATAAGTAATATTGTTAAATGGTAAAAACCCAACTAAGCAAGCCAAAAGCAAGGCAAAGCAAGGCGACAGTGGCAAGGAACCAAAACTCCATCAGATTGGATGGAGAAAAAACCTTGGGAGAACCCAGGCTCAGTCGGGGCCAGTTCTCCTCTGGCTTACATTCATATTGTTTATATATAAATATTAAATATAAATATTGTTCATATATAATATGGAGCCATAACATATCGCCAGCGTTGAGTCGTCTCTTCACAGGTGTTGGGGCATCTGAGATCCCCGTGAGAGGCTGGATACAAACTGGACCTGACAAACGCCATTTTCTCGGGACAACCGTCCCGAGATAACAGCAGAAAGGCAGATGGGAGATAATTAGCATAGCTGATGTTCAGAATGATTTCCATTATACAGGAGTCAGTGTTAGAAAATCACTATCTCACAAACTCTCCGCAACCCAACCATACGCGCCGAACGTGTTCGAACCGTTTGTCTAAAAGGCTGTCGAGCCCCGCTGGTGCGTTAAGCAGTTTCAGCGGCAAACGGTTCTGTATGGCATAACAGAGGACTAAAAGGTAAGCGTTATGTGAATGCTTGACTGAAGAGATGCGTCTTTAGTCTAGAGTTTTAAACTGTGTCAGCGAGTCAGAGCCTCGAACCGTATCGGGAAGGCTGTTCCAGAGTTTTGGAGCTAAATGCGAGAACGCCCTCCCTCCTTTAGTGGACTTAGATATCCTAGGAATGACCAGAAGCCTTGAATTTAGTGATCTTAAAGAACGCGGTGGATTGTAGGGCGAAAGAAGGTCCGTTAAGTACATTGGAGCTAAACCGTTTAGGGCTTTATAGGTTAGTAGTAGTATTTTGTAGTTGATGCGGAACTTAATAGGTAACCAGTGTAGAGATGATAAAATCGGTGTTATATGATCGTATTTTCTTGACCTAGTAAGAACTCTAGCGGCTGCATTTTGGACTAACTGTAGCTTGTTTATTGAGGATGCAGGACAACCGGCTAATAAAGCATTACAGTAATCTAGTCTCGAGGTCATAAATGCATGAACTAACTTTTCTGCATCAGAAACAGATAGCATGTTACGTAGCTTAGCAATGTTTCTAAGGTGGAAAAAGGCTGTTCTTGTAACATATGAAATATGATTTTCGAAAGACAAGTTGCGGTCTAGTATAACACCCAGGTCTTTTACTGTAGAGGATAAAGTAACAGGACATCCATCTATATTAAAGTTGTATTGTAAGAGGTTTTGTGAGTAGTTTTTTGGACCAGTAAGTAAAACCTCCGTTTTATCTGAATTTAATAGCAGGAAATTACGCGTCATCCAGCATTTTATATCTTTGAGACACTCTGTCAATTTAGATGAGTTAGTGTTTTCGTCTGGTCGTGATGAAATATATAATTGAGTATCATCAGCATAACAGTGGAAGTTAATTCCATGTTTTCTTATAATGTTACCAAGTGGCAGCATATATATTGAGAACAGCAGAGGGCCTAAAACAGATCCTTGCGGTACTCCATAGTCTACTGGCGTTATCTTTGATTTTTCCCCATTTAAACAAACAAAATGAGAACGGTCCGATAAGTACGATCTAAACCAGCTTAATGCCTGTCCCTGAACACCAGTGTAGTTTTGTAGTCGATCCAAGAGTATTTTATGATCTATAGTGTCGAACGCAGCGCTAAGATCAAGTAGGACTAGTATTGAGATACAGCCTTGGTCAGAAGCTAAAAGTAAATCATTTGTAATTTTAACTAGCGCAGTTTCTGTACTATGATGCGGTCTGAATCCTGACTGGAATTTTTCATAGATATCATTTTCTTGCAAAAAAGAGCACAATTGAGCGGACAAAACTTTTTTCTAGTATTTTTGACATAAATGGAAGATTTGAAATAGGTCTGTAATTTGCTAAGTTATTTGGATCTAATTGCGGTTTCTTAATGAGAGGTTTTATTACTGCCAGCTTGAATATTTTTGGAACATGACCTAAAGATAAAGACGAGTTAATAATATTGAGGAGAGGCTCTTCCACTACAGGTAACACTTCTTTTAGTAGTTTAGTGGGTATTGGATCTAATAAACATGTTGTTGGTTTAGATGCAATGATAAGTTTATTTAGCTCTTCCTGTCCTATCGTTGTAAAGCGGTGTAGTTGTTCTAGAGGGGCCATAATTGAGGCTGAATCATAAGACACCATAGAGGATTGTACATTTATAATTGTGTTTTGGATGCTTTATATTTTCTCATTGAAGTAATTCATAAAATCATTACTACTAAACTGTAACGGTATATTTTGCTCTGGCGATGTCTGTTTATTTGTTAGTCTAGCCACGGTGTTAAATAAAAACCTTGGATTATTTTGGTTATTTTTTTATTAGTTTGCGGAGATGCTCAGCCCTGGCAGTTTTTAGAGCCTTTTTATAACGTGACATAC
This sequence comes from Hybognathus amarus, assembly GCA_030378365.1. Classification (NCBI taxonomy): domain Eukaryota; kingdom Metazoa; phylum Chordata; class Actinopteri; order Cypriniformes; family Leuciscidae; genus Hybognathus; species Hybognathus amarus. The sequence continues at coordinate 21,964 of JAQIUQ010004438.1, forward strand.
TGTCTTTCCACGCGATTCTAAAGACCTCTAAATTAGTTTGTTTCCATTTACGCTCTAAGATACGAGTTTCTCTCTGATAGCATGCGTATCACTGTTGTACCAGGGTGCTTTAGTTTTCTCTCTAACCTTTTTTAATCTAATTGGTGCAACAATATCTAATGTACTAATGAAAATGGTGCTCAAACTGCTAGTCATTTCATCTAATTGATCAGTTTGTTTGGGTTCACTGAGCAGCTTAGATAGATCAGGTAAGCTATTTGAGAATCTATCTATAGTGGTTGGAAGGATTGTTCTGCCTTTTCTATAACGCGGCGCAACATGACATATTTCGGCAGTACGTATTATGCAAGTCACCATGTAATGATCAGTGTCATCATCGTTTTGCGGTATACTATTTATATCAGTTGGACTGGTTCCATATGATATAATTAAATCTAGTGTATGATTTAGACGATGAGTGGGACCACTGACGTTTTGTTTGACCCCAAAGGAGTTTAATAAGTCTGTAAACGCAGCCCCTAAAGCATCATTTGTATTATCTACGTGTATGTTAAAATCTCCAACAATTATTGCTTTATCGACATTCACCAATAGATTGAGAGAAAGTCTGCAAACTCCTTTAGGAATTCAGCATATGGCCCTGGAGGTCTATATACTACGGAAGCCCTGAACCGCAAGGTGAGAAAAAAGAAGAAAACTACAGTCAAGCTACCCGTTTAGAAAAGTAGTTAGCTACACAAGTTACCATCAAAAAGTAGCTAGCTACATTGAAACTACTTTTGCTTTTTGTATATTATATATTTTATTTTATATTATTTTATATATTAATGTAGGCCTATATTATAAATAACTGAATAAGCGTCTGAGGAATGTTTTAAGTAAAATATTTAGTGTTTAAAACAAGGCAATGCAATTACGATTTCAAAGAGTTTTGTTTTATTACACACAACACTAAAATATATCTGACTGTTTGTCAAAAGTGCAACAAATAGCCTACAACATTGCATGAACGAAATATACATCCAACGTAAATTGCATGTAGAACATTTTCTCAAAAATACTGATTGAACTTGGACAAATAAGGCCAAGGGTAATTAACATTAGTTGTTTCTCCATCCTCCAAATCTGCCGTCACGTGTTGCAATATAATCATAATATGGGTATGTCAACCCACTTCTGTACGATTCAGTGAACCGTTAGCCGCAAGATGCGTGATTAAATAACAGGTGGCGGTAATGGTAAAAAATGAGTTTGTAATCTAACAAGAAGAAGAATATCCTTGCATCGCGCTGAATTCGCGCAGGCTCGACAATGTAGCAATGTAGCTTTTGCTCGCGCTACACCGCTACTTGCTACAAAAGTAGTTAGCACTGCCCCCAACACTGCCTATAGGCTATTTAATATTTTTAAATCGTACAAAAGTAACATAATAGCCTATTTCGATCCATGGTTTAGTAAATCGTGACCACGTTGTAATAATTTGTTTCCTTGTTTTAATTAAACGAGAGTATACTAATTAGTTCAACAGTGCCAAGATTTACTAAACCAGGGAACGATTTTTATGAATTTGTGGAAACGAATTTAATTCGTGGCCACCCTAAATGAGAGAACGAATTTTTAATAATTCATGGGATGCTGGGAACGAAATGTTAATCTGTAGGCTATATTACAATATTTTTTTGTCTTCATGTCATGAGAGGGGCTCAGTGCAACAGCCTTACCCATTTATCTATTAATTTATTTTCGAATGGTATATAGGCTAAGACTATAGTTCACCTTTTGCTGCACTACCATGTTTGCGTAGCCTACATCCCCGTGCTTTCTGAATTATTACAACGTGGTCACGATTTACTAAACATGCATGGATTGAAATATTATATTGTTACTTTTGTACGATTTAAAAATAGTAAATATAGTGATATGTTATGTATAATAAAGTGGTGTAAAGATTAAGACGTTTTTAAATAGCCCTCAATCAGGGCCGTGTGGTGCGCCTAGCTGGGCACTTTACCTCAAAAGGCCCCCTATGTCAATACAAAATGTACATCAATTAAATGACAGCGTCTCTTCGCGTTTGCCTAACTTGAATAATAATACATCTATCAGCTTTCTTACCTTTACAGGCATGAAAACGGGTCACGGTGAAAAAGTGAGAAGGTGTTATTACCCCTAGGGAGATCCGGGGGCATGGCCCCCGTAAGAATTTTTTTAATATTCCATATTTTAAAGCATCAATCTGATGCTTTTTAAGTTGCGTTTTTGGCCAACCTGGGGAGAGTTGGAGAAACTTAACTTTAGCATGAGTCAAATAGAGTTAGCTTTATGATCATAGACTAGCCTAACCTATGACAAAAAAAATCTATATAAAGACTTTATCTATATAAACTAGATTAGTGGGTAACTCAGCAGTAAAATTAAGTCTACAATAATCATAAGTGCACAATAATTGTATAAAATCTAAACATTTAGTGGAAAAAATAAAAATTATTTAGTGGGGAACAGATAGAGACACTAAATCTGTTAAAACGTTTTCATGTATTAAGTTTAGCAGAACTGCTTCTTCCTTGATTTTGCGCAAGCAACTACACGTACCAAGGTCCTTTTGTTTGTTAGCGTCTCCACTTCTAATAATATTAGCCTACTCGACATTCTCTGTAAACGATTCGCGCTACGGTAGTATTTTTCGACAAGGCAGAACAAATCGTTAGAACACCTGCTCCGTCAGACTCAGCGCTGCTAGTCATCACCATGATGTTCTCACAACAAAACTTTCGATCCCTGGAACATTTTGAATTGTAGCTTAACGTCTAGCGTCATTGTCTTTCTGTAACTTTCTTTTTGCAAAACGTAGCCGGGCGTTTAAAAAATGTATGACATATTTGCGCTTACTTGTTGTGGTTGGTCCAACTCTCAACTCTGACAGATTGGGAGAGGGGGGAGTGAGTGGTCATAATCTTTATTTCTTTATAATTTATTATTATTGTTATTATTGTTAGATTAGTGCTCATAATGAGTTATGTATGGTCTTTCAACAATTTCAAGTTAATAACATAGCAATTTACGCAAAATATTTTTTAAGCTTGTTATGTGGTGCCCCCCAAACGGTTGTGAATGGTTGGTGCCCCTGCGCACTGGCCCAGTGCCCTTTTCAGTTAAAATATAGAAATATAGCTAGGCTATATTTATAATACAGTTGAAATATAGCTTTTCAGTTGCATTTAATAGGCAAGTTTGCCAAAGGGCTAGACATGTTTTTAATTAAGTTCATTTAAAGCATAATTTAATAAAAAGAACAGACTTTTATTCAGAATCACCCCAAAATAATTATATTTTCATTTCTAGCAACTGTAATTTATACATTTATTCCAGATATTATTTTCAAAGTACAAACAGAAAGCAAGTAGCCTACGAAGACATTTTATGTCTTAGCGGTATCTGAGCGGGATTGGTTTTTACCGGTGAGCGATTCATCAGTGGAGCGTTCGCTTGGGACGCGAGTGGAGCGCACGCGCATAGAGGAAATATTGAGCTGAGCGTTTACCGTTTCGCTTCGCTCAAATGCTCTGCTATCCACAAACAAATTGCTTTCAATGATGTGTGCAAAATTCAGAATTCAACGAATGCAGTGCAACAACAACAATAGTTAAATTAATAGACTACTATTAGGCCTAATAACTTCGCAGACAGTAGTGGTGGTGCAAGCCAAGTCAAGTAAAGCAGAGTTTCTGATCTGGCCAATAATGACCAAGCTCATGAACCAAAATAGGCTATCTGCGATTAAATGAGTTGTAAAGTTAACAAATAAACCAAATATAATAGATAGCCTAAACTATAAAGCTGGCTGAGAGAGCAATAGGCCCACTGACAACAAAACTATAGAGTAATTGCCAAATAAGTTAATTGCCATTAATATGTAATGTTTTAGAAAAGTAGGCTATATGAAAAGAGTAGGTCAACATATCTACAATGCGTTCTTTAATTCCCGGTCTTATTCTGCCCTCTAGTGGCATATCGAAATGAATACAAACCTTAACAAACTTACTAACAGACCAAACACAGTATAATCATACTAATAAAGTATATGTAGACCTATAGGCCTACAACAAAATCTGATGAGCTCAGAATATAAACTCAACGCGTTTAATTCCACGTTAAGCAAATTGCCGAATATCCTACTCAAATGAGATCGACTCAGACGTCAATAAATGGAGGCGCAAATTATAATCACTACAAAATAAAACAAAAATGTCTTTTATACACAATAAATGTCTATATTTGTACAAATTGCTGCACGTTCGTTGAATTCTGAATTTTGCACATGCATTTGAAAGCAATTTGTTTGTGGATAGCCTAAACTATATCTGCAACATTTATCGTTCAAGGATAATTGTGCGTGCATTTCTTATAAATTTCTAAATCATAATAAAGTATAGCCTACTACAAAAAATCATGCCCAATAAGTCCAGAATATGAACGCAAAGCGTTCATTATTATTAAATATTATTATTTAGCCTAATAATGATGATAAATAATAATTATTATTTTAAAAATAATTATTATTTTTATGAATAATAATAATATTAATTTAACTATTTTTGTTGTTGCAGTGCATTCGTTGAATTCTAAAGTTTGCACAATTGAATGCAATTTGTTTGTGGATAGTTGCCTAAAACATATCTGCAGAATTTATCAAGCTCACGGATAATTGTGCGTGCATTTCTTATAATTATTATGATTCTAAACACATAATAAAGTATACAAAAACCAGATAAGTCCAGAATTTGAACGCAGAGCGTTTCATTTAACGTTAATCAATGTCCTCCCAATAGAAAGTCATTATAAGAACGCTAAATATAGCTTAACGCATATAGAATGCGCCCCTGTTTTAACGACTTATTAAGTCGTTTTAACGACTCATATGTCGTTAAAACGACATAATGTGTTGTTATAACAACATAATTATGTCGTTTTAACGACTTATTAAGTCGTTTATAATGAGATATTATGTCGTTATAACGAGATATTATGTCGTTTTAATGACTTATTATGTCGTTTTAACGACTTATTAAGTCGTTTAAACGACTTAATTATGTCGTTATAACGACATATTATGTCGTTATAACGAGATATTATGTCGTTTTAACGACTTATTATGTCGTTATAACGAGATATTATGTCGATTTTAACGACATACTAAGTCGTTAAAACGACTTAATATGTCGTTAAAACGACATAATATGTCGTTATAACGAGATAAGTTTTCTTTTTTTTTTCTCACCTTGTGGTTCAGGGCTCCCGTAATATACAGTAGCCAAGGCTAGAGATAATATGGATTTCTTTCTTACATCTAACAGCGTAACATTTAGCACAAGTACTTTCAAAAGAATTAAACTTGTGACCTGTTTTACTGAGTAACATTAAAAATATCTTTATAGATTGTCGCAACACCGCGCGACCGATCAGACGAGGCTCATGCTTATAACAGTATCCTGGTGGACTAGACTCATTTAGACCAAAATACTCATTTGGTTTAAGCCAGGTTTCAGTAAGGCATAGAACATCAAAATTATTATCTGTGACCATTTCATTTACAATAACTGCTTTAGGTGTGAGCGATCTAATGTTTAGAAGACCTAGCTTTAAAAATTGTTTTTGTTCACTGATATTTAGATTTTCTGGTTTAATTACGATAAGATTTTTGCTAAATCCTGCACTTAGATTTATTGTTTGGCTTCACTCAAACGAGGAATGGACACAGTTTCTATGTAACGCTCCACACTATGCATATTAGTTAAGTTTGGACAACAGAGGCTGCAATTTGGACTTTGACTTACCAGTCATCTGGTGCGTAAGCGTCTCGGAAGATGTTGTCCGACAGAACACCCGCTCCGATTCTGCTGGGGTGGAGTCCGTCTGCCCGGTACAGCCTGGGTCGCTCCCAAAACAGATGCCAATTATTTACAAAGAGCAGTTTCTGTTCATTACACATTAACATTAGCCATTCATTAAATGCAAAAAGTCTACTGAACCTTTCCTGTCCTTGTCTGTACGTGGGAAGCGGTGCGAGACCCCGATGATCGACTGCTTTGAGGCGCTGTGCTGCGTACCAGTCTCGATCAGGCTCATGTAGTCCTTCTTCAGAACCTCGGTCTGCCGCAGCCTGATGCCGTTGATGTCGATGTCACTGAGTTGTGAGGGTCGCGCATGAAGCTTCAAGCGTTTAACGCCGGTCCAACAGCTCGGCTTGCTTCATCAGGAGACTGCGTGATCTGCTTCTCGACGCGTTCCAGCTCCTGCGTTCACCGTGAAGAGCTCGAATGTGTCCTCACCTGCACACAGAGGTAACGTTAGACTCTCATCCGATGTGTTCGCCATTATAAAAGATGAACAGTAAGTCAATATCCCGACTAATTTAGGACTGAATGCCAGATGCAACCCCGTATGCTCAGCGTCTCGATAGGCGAAGGCCACGCGTGGAATGCTAGCGGGCTAAAGGCTAGTAGCCTAGATTAGAAAAATTGCATCTAAGTAGCGATATCAAAGCAATCCAATTGTTTTTTATAAGGAATAGTATCGAGGATAAGTTCACATGATAGAAAAATAGAAAGTGCTAGTTTATAAATGAGTGGTAAAGAAGAAAATTGAAGATTAATGAAGAAATCCTCCGGAGCTACAAACACGAATACAGATCGCACGCGCATGCGCCTCTCAATGGTTCAAAAAAAGAAAGCAAAGAAAGAGACCTCACACTTAAAGGGGTCCAAATTCTTTTCGGTGCACCATTTTGAAAACACAGACCATTTAGCCGCATAGAGCTTTCTGGTAGATGCCGCTCTAGCGTGTTTGATCGTGTTCAGACTCCCTCTGGCAAATCAACGTGTAATCGTTGGTCACCCCATGCATGAAGCGCCCAGCGCTGCAGGTGGGGATGCCAGATTGTGCCGCGGGCTTGAGAGGAGATCTGCTCTGACCGGGATGGGCCACGGGGCTGTCTGAGACAGCTGTGTGAGCTCCGGGTACCAAATCTGATTCTCCCAACGCGGGGCTATGAGGAGCACCGGGTGGCGAAATTCCCTGATTCTCTGAATGACCTGCGGTAGCAGGGAGATGGGAGGGAAGGCATAGAGCGGGCGGTATGGCCATTCTAGCGCTAAACGCGTCCTCGTTCTTCGAGAGAATATCGGACAGTGCGAGTTCTCTTCTGTCGCGAAGAGATCTATCTCCGCTCTGCCAAAGAGGCGCCACAGTGACTGGACTGTAAGAGGGTTCAGGGACCATTCTCCTGGGAGAGAGAAGGTTCCTGGGTAGAATGTCTGGACCGTCGTTTAGGTGTCCCGGGACATGCGTCGCTCTGAGCGAGAGCAGATGACTCTGGGACCAAACTAGAATGCGGCGTGTCAGCAGGAAGAGATTCCTGGATCTGACCCCGCCCTGACGGTTGATGTAGGATACCACTGTCATGTTGTCTGAACGAATCAGGGCGTGGTGACCCTGGATGCGCGGGAGGAACTGCAACAGTGCATACTCGACCGCGAGCATCTCGAGACAGTTTATGTGAAATGGGGTCTCCCGATCCGACCATCGGCCAGAGGCCGGTGAGCCCTCGCAGACCGCACCCCAGCCTGTGTTGGATGCGTCTGTCGAGATTACCTTCCGGTGAGAGGAGGTCCCCATCGTGACGCCCCGTTGAAACCAATCGGTCACCGTCCAAGGCTGTAGTGCAGAAATGCATGCCTGAGTGACTCTGATTAGCTGGCGGCCCGTGGTCCACTCGCGGCGGGGTACACGGGTCTTTAGCCAGAATTGGAGGGGGCGCATATGTAAAAGACCTAGCTGTAGTGCGGCTGCAGCTGAGGCCATGTGACCCAGCATTCTCTGAAAGGTTTTCACCGGAACGCGGGTATTCATCTGGAACGAAGCGGCTAAACGCTGCAAGCGGCGTGTGCGCTGAGCGGATAAGCGTGCTTTCATAGTGGTAGAGTCCAGGTCTATCCCCAGAAAAGAGATAGTTTGACTGGGCTGGAGAACGCTCTTTGTCCAGTTGACAGAGAGGCCCAGCGCTTCCAGATGAGCGAGAAGAGCTGTACGGTGCGACAGAAGCTCTGTTTTGGAACGTGCTAGTATCAGCCAATCGTCCAAATAATTCAAAATGCGCATCCCCTGGGTTCGAAGGGGGGCGAGCGCCGCGTCCATACATTTCGTGAACGTGCGTGGCGCTAAGGGAAAGGCCGAACGGAGAACGGCGTATCTGATAAACCTGGCCCTCCAAGGCGAAGCGTCAAAAACTGCCTGTGACGAGGGGTGTATTTGAATCTGAAATAAGCGTCTTTCAGATCTAGGGAGATGAACCCTAGATCTGAAATTTGTTCAGAAATCTGAGGTCTGAGGAGTCGAGGGCCTGAGGCCGCTGTCTTCTTGGGGACCAGAAAATAACGGCCGTAAAACCCCGGCTCGGTTCTGGGTGGAGGACTCTCTCTACTCGCGCCCTTTGTTAACAGTTTCGATATTTCTGTGCGGAGCGTGCTCGCGGCAGCTGGGCTGACCACAGAAAGGGGCCGGGCGCGGAACGCGGCGGGCGGCGGCGAAACTGTAACTGGTAGCCATCTTTTATAATGCTTAGTACCCACGGGGATATGCCGGGAATGGCTTCCCACGCTTTGAAGCATATTGCTAGAGGCTGAATGGCCGTGCTGTCCCGGTTGCTGCATGTAACGGGCTGGACACTGTGTGTGTGCTCGTGTAAACTGTGTGTGGCAACGGGATTTGCACTCAGAGAGGAGCTTATGGGCCGTGATACAGAGCGAGCAGAGGGGGGACACGCGCTGCTTGAGGGCTTGCTTATGCTTTCTGCTACTCGAGCGGACGGAGGCCGCTGAGTGGGAGTGAACTCTGTGGGGGGCACGGGAGAAAGTGTGAGTGAACAGGTGCTTGTGGTCACATTTTTTACACTTGAGGCTTTTATGCTCTTTATGTGAACTCTCTGGGTAGCCGTGAAAACGGCTGTTTGTCGCTCGCAAGCGGGTCGAGTCACCGGCTTGTTCTCGGCGAGATTCGCTGCTGCAGTCGGCGAAGGTTCGGGGACTAACAGAGGGTGAAACTTTGACGGCGGTCCGGCCGCGGCGGAAAGAAGCCGTCTTTTCCCCAGAAGTGCTAGGCGGACTTCTGCTGATCAGGCTTCAGCGTGGCCTTGGGGCGGGGCGCTTGGGGAGCCTGTCTGCGTCGGCTGTCGAGCGAGAGCGAGGGCGAGGGCGGCCGCTCTGCCTGTGCTGGGGATGGGCCTGAGCTTGCTGCGGCGGCGTTGCTGAGGCGTTCTGGCAGGGGGCTCACGAGAGCGGCCTGCAGAAGTGTTACCGCGGCGAGGCAGGAACAAATTCATGGCCTGGGTGGCTTTCTGGACCTCAGAAAAGCGTTCTACGATGCCCGTGACGGCAGATCCGAAGAGGCCAGAGGGTGAGACGGGCGCGTTGAGGAAGACAGCGCGCTCAGCTTCGCTCATGTCCGTGAGCGTGAGCCACAAGTGTCTCTCGGCGACACAGAGGATGGCCATGCATCTTCCCAGCGCTTGAGCGGCAGCTTTGGTGGCGCGAAGGGAGAGGTCCGTCAGCGCATCTTAAGTCGTTGAGCGCACGGCCGTTGATTTCTCTCTCGTTCTGCGCTATGTCACTCAACAGGTCGGATTGCAGCACCTGGAGAACCGACATGGAGTGCAGCGCTGCAGCGGCCTGGCCAGCGGCTGCATAGGCGCGGGTGTGGAAGGTAGAGGACGCTCTGCAAGCTTTAGAAGGAAGCTTAGGGGAGGATCGCCATCCAGCGGAGGGCGAGCACAAGTGAGCGGCGACCAGATCTTCGACGGGCGGCATCGCTGTATAGCCCTTCTCGGTGGCTCCGTCCACCGAGCGCAGCGAGGCGGAGACATCAGAGCGGGTCCGAGCCGAGAGAGGAGCTTTCCACGATTTAGTGAGCTCGGCGTGGAGCTCAGGCAGGAAAGGAGCGGACCGGGTGCCAGCGGGGCGGGGCGCCGGTGCAGGTACTTTCCATCCATCCGGTTCGGTGGTAACTCGGGTGGTGGTGACCAGTCGAGGCCCAGACGCTCGACGGCAAGAGTCAGGAGGCGCATTAGGTCCTCTTCGATGCCGGAGCGGGTCCCCGCGGAGCATGACGCCGAAGAGCCCAGTGAAGACCATTCGTCGCTGTTAGAAGCGTGCCAACGAAGGCGACTCTTTCTCTTCCTCAGAGTCGAGGGACGCTGCAGAGCGGCCACTCGGCGGCAATGGGGGGTCCAGCTCGGGTGGAGAGAGAGAGTGGTCGGGGGCGGCGGCTGCGGCCCACACACAGCCATCGCAGGTTCCGGCGGCCTCTGAGAGCGGCGCTTCTTCTTCCGCGGAGAAGTCAGAGGCGGCGCGGCTTGGCGGATTTAGCGGTGAGGAGTCTTGCCCGCAGGGAAGACATTGTCAGCGCCTCGCAGAGAGAGCATCCTCCATCGGCGAGGGCGAGTTCCGCATGTTCAAGCCCGAGACAGAGAGGGCAGATGAGGTGGCGGTCTCCGTCTTCGAGCGGTGCGCGGCATGAGCCGCAGGAAATGCGAGACATCTTTAAAAAGACGCTCACGCTCTTTTGTGATGGAGCAAGTGGAAGTCGTCGGACGGCGCTAGCTCGCTGAGGCGGCTGAAGGTGGCAGGGGCCGGCTTCTTCAGGCTTCTTGCTTGCTAGAAGGTGCCTTGTCACGACGACGGCTTCAGTCTTGCAACGGCAGGCGATTAGATCGCTGAATCAAAATGAATCGTTGTTCCAACCCACGGAGAGCGCTTATATACACTCAAGCCACGCCCCTTTCGGCGGGCTTTGACGTAATAAGCGAGCGTCGTCCGCTCATTGGGCGCGGGTTCAGCGCCGCTTCTCCGATTGGTTTGAGCACTTCCCAGGAACGAACCAATGAGCCTGCTAGTTAGCCCGCTCTAGGTCCTGCACCTGAGAAGTGCGTTGACAATGATTACAAATTATAAAAATTTTTGGCTTCAATTGTTCGGCAAAGAAGAATCTTTCCCGTAGCGTAAGCTAGCTTACGCAATACGAGAGAACCTCTCGTAAGAGAACTGTAAAAGTACATATTGTAACCCTGCCTCTCTCAAGCATTAGGCCACAAGTTTTCAGCCTTTCAGCTGAAATTGTTTGAAAATCAGCAGTGTGTGAAAGGCACAAGGCTGAAATTTATTCTGTTTTGAGTGTGTGGTTCACAGTTTTGACAGCAGTGTGTTAGCATTTGAACAAAGTGCTGTAAATCCACGGTGTTGTGCAGGTTTAAAGTCATGGGATAACTGTGTAGAGTTTTGCAAACTGTGTTCAAGCAATGAAAAACGATCTAGAGTTTGGTCCGCATGAACTGCTGCTGTGCAGACTGGAGTTAGAGTTTTGCACATGTAGCTCCAGTTGTGCTCCACTGCGGTTTAGCAATCGGAAAAACTGTAATGCTTCTTAAAAGCTCCATAAAGAGGTATACTAGCAAAGTGTCTTGGTCTCTGTGTCGCTGCATTCTTGCACGGCCCTGTCTCAGCTGCGTGGCGTTTGGCGTGCGTGTGTTGAACAGAGGTTAAAGTCTTCAAGGTAACATTACCAAAGATTACCAAGAATAAGGGCCCTACCCCTTATTTTCGAGTGTACCCCTTGGCCCTTAAAACGGAGTTATAAGGGCCAAGGCGTTGAAATATACCCCTACGAAATGGAACAACCCTTCATGAACCCGATACGTCATCAGTCGTCGGCGATGGCTCTGCCGTTACAGAGTTTTTACAGGATTTCTCCATGACAACAACTGACAATCAGTGCAGCTGCTCTTAACTTTGAATAAACATGATGATTATAACATCCCTTCCTCGAAATGTATGTCTTTTCTGATCAGAAAGGTAATTTATTATACCATTTCTTACAGTTTTTTACAATTGCTATGACAGATTTTTCAATACTTTTAACAATTTTCCAAAACTCTTAACACAGTTAGCACTACATCCGACTCTGTAAGCTATACTTTTAACACATTTCTTGTTGCTTTAACACAAAATGCACACAATGAACACAAATTTAAAATGCTTGAACTTCTTTTACACACAAGCTCAAACAAGACCAAAACAATGGATTTTTACTGCCAAATTTACCATTGCTTTAACACTGTATGTCAGAACATATAACACCCTGTTCTAAACCTAATCTTACAGGCTAAAGTCAAAGTAAACAGCTGTTTATATTGTAAATTGAAACACAAATATATCCCCTGTATTTTATTCTATTGTTACTGAGAAACAGCTGACTGAATAATGCAAATATGGGCCAATGTGACAATGTGGCATTTCACAATTCCAGTGCAGTCATGGCCTGGTTTACAGTTTTTCTCGATTGTTTACACACATTTCCTGCAAGTATGCCTCATACTCTCAGAACTCTACACACAAATCTAAAAACACACACACAATCAGCAAAACCCCTCAATTGGCTTTATGCACAGCTGCACTACTTCCTGAACTTCAAGTCAAGTCACATTTATTTACAGTTTTTTACAATTGCTATGACAGATTTTTCAATACTTTTAACAATTTTCCAAAACTCTTAACACAGTTAGCACTACATCCAGCTGTTTAAGCTATACTATTACAGTTTTTTTCAATGCGCTTACACACTAAAATTAAAACTTTCCCACTATTAGCAAAACCTACACTCAAGGAGCAAAACACCGGCCTAGATTTGCACAATTGTAAGCACGTTGTCAGCTTAACCCTTTTTGCAAAACAATGCACACAGTGATTTGTAAAACTCTACACACATTTTCACACCTTAGACACAGAGAAGGATTGTGAGGTTACTTCCTTGTCATTACAAAGCCCCAGTTTGCCATTGACCACACTAATGAACGAACTGGATATTCACATCCACCAGGTGTGGAAGCACACATGTGCTGATTTGAAAACGCAGCACTCAGGTGTGCTATAAAAGGCAGCAGGTGAGTCTTCAAAAAAAAATAGAAGGCTCTAGAAGAAGAAGAAGAGGAAGAAGAAGAAGAGTGAGAATAAGAGGGGGAGCTCAAAGAGGACATGAAGGAGGTAGAGGAAGAGGAGAAGGAGAAAGAGGAGAAGGAGGTAGAGGAGGAGGAGAAGGAGGAAGAGGAGAAGGAAGTAGAGGAGGATGAGAAGGTGGTAGAGGAGGGATGAAGGTGGTAGAGGAGGAGGAGAAGGAGGTAGAGGATGAGGAGAAGGGGGTAGAGGAGGAGGAGAAGGAGATAGAGGATGAGGAGAAGGTGGTAGAGGATGAGGAGAAGGGGGTAGAGGATGAAGAACAGGAGAAGGAGGTAGAGGAAGAGGAGAATAAGGAGATAGAGGAAGAGGCCTAGGTAGAGGAAGAGGTAGAGAAGGACTTGAAGAGTTGATAGAACCTGAACAAAGAAAACGAGGACCAAATTTGACTCAAGAAATCCATGCAACACTTATTGACCATGTTACCATGTTATCAACCATGGACTGACACTGACAACCATGGAAGCTGGACAAAGAGATCAACTAAATCTCTGGTTGATACTGTAACTGAATAGTTACAATATTCTTGTTGCTTTTACAGTAGTTTTTATTCAGAGTCAAAGTGTATGTACTTCATGCAGTAATTATAATTTGTCTACAGATTTTATTTGTTTCATTGATTTCATTGTTGGTTAATTGCTGTAACTGATTATGGTAAGAAATACTGTTAAGTATTGAAATAAATACTTGAAATATTCAGTCTGCAGCATCAGTGTTGTGCAGTGCTTGGTAAGTTTATACAGTATATTTGTGTACATTCTCCCTATATCTCAAACTAATCATGAAGAATGTTGTGAGTTTGTCACTATTTTTCTCATCTAAATTATCCCTCCTAAAAGTAGTTTTTTTATTTATTTTTTTATTTTTTTTACAAATGTGTTTTTTATTTATCACAGCAGTGTGAAACTGGCTGCAATAGTGTCTGATCATTGAGGACTGTGTTGGTTAAATGAAAACTAATAGCATTTTTACAAATATGTGTATATCTTTTGACTAAAGTGTGTATGTTTTGACAGAAGTGTGTCATATTGAAAACAATCTAGGAATTATGCAAATTGAGTTTGGTGTTTGGATAATTGTCATTATATTTTGAAAAAAAGAACCCGGTTTTCAAAATTGTGTGTAAACAATTGAAAAAAACTGTAACACATTTTCTCTTTGCTTTAACACAAAATGCATACAATGAAAACAAACTTAAAATGCTTGAACTTCTTTTACACACAAGCTCAAAAACAAGACCAAAACAATGGATTTTTACTGCCAAATTTACCATTGCTTTAACACTGTATGTCAGAACAGATAACACCATCTTCTAAACCTAATCTTACTAAGGTCAAGGTAAAATGCTGTTTATATTGTGAATTGAAAAACAAATAAATCCCCTGTATTTTATTCCATTGTTACTGAGAAACAGCTGATTGAATAATGTCATATATGGGACAATGTGGCATTTCACAATTCCAGTGCAGTTATGGCCTGGTTTGATCCCATCAGAGGATGATGTCCCCTTTCTCTTTCTTAGCCTGGAGATGGAAGGTTTTTGACCATCGTCTATAGGTATGTATGCAAATGCTTGTATATATGGAGGTGTTTGCATGCATATGTCTATATATACTGTATATGTAGGCTACATATATATATATATATATATATATATATGTACTCTGTTTCTGTGGCTTGTACATACCTGTATGTTTTGCCTTCTAGAAGGAAAAATAAATAAAAATTTGATCACAAAAAAAGTTTTTTGACCATCGTCCACAGGACCAAATGTCCCTCCTGTATGCAATGGATTCTGCTTCCCAAGACATCCCAGCTAAACACAGCCAGGGGTAAATAAGGAATGCCAAATGATTCTTCCCAAGATGCCTTGATGCCTTGCCAGAATAGTGTGTGATGTGGATGAGAACATGTGGCCAAATGGAGAAGACCGGGATGATTACAGTCAATATATTTTGTATTTTCACATACAGTAATGCTGTAAATGGCAAGTATTGCATATTTTTGTTATCTTGCAGAAATGTCCTGTTGCAAATAAAGCCTTTACTGCACCAATTCTGTCTCTGTCTCATTTTTTTCATAAACCCTACATTCTATTCTGCTATTCTGAGAAGGGTCATTCGTTTTTTTATTTATTTTTTGTTTTTTTTTTATTGAATTTCTACAGCATAGGAAACAAAATGCACACATTTGCTAAACCCAAACAAAACTGTAGAAAAGCTTCAAAATAAACTGCAGTGCAAAACAATCTACTGTATAAACAATCCAATATACTGTATATTGTATAAGGGCAGACCTGACAAACTGTATATAAAATAATGCAGTTTCTGTAATTCCATCTCATGTTAGTGTTTTTTATGACATTGTGCTATGATTGACCAAATGTCCCTGTTGGAAGGGAACATGTGTTAGTGTTTTGGTAGACATAGTGTATTTGTTAGTGTATTATTGTTTTTTGAAAATTAGTGTTGGAGTTTAGTTTACAGTGTGTGATTTTGAGCATGAAATTAACTGTTTTGCCAATTGTGTGTTGTAGGTGTGTTGGTGTGTTAAGAGTTTAGAAAATTTGTTAAAAGTATTGAAAAAATTGTCATAGCGATTGTAAAAAACTGTATATAGCGCTTTTTACAATACAGATTGTGTCAAAGCAGCTTCACAGTGATAACATGAAAGTAGTACAACACAGATCAATAATATTGTTAAATATTAAATAATAAACTTCAGCCAGCTCCTTGTTTCCTGTCTGCCATTATTGGACGAGCTCTGATTACAGTTTTTTACAATTGCTATGACAGATTTTTCAATACTTTTAACAATTTCCCAAAACTCTTAACACAGTTAGCTCTACATCCGGCTGTGTAAGCTATACTATTAACACATTTCTTGTTGCTTTAACGCAAAATGCATACAATGAACACACATTTAAAATGCTTGAACTTCTTTTACACACAAGCTCAAACAAGACCAAAACAATGGATTTTTACTGCCAAATTTACCATTGCTTTAACACTGTATGTCAGAACAGATAACACCATGTTCTGAACCTAATCTTACAGGCTAAAGTCAAGGTAAACAGCTGTTTATATTGTGAATTGAAAAACAAATAAATCCCCTGTATTTTATTCTGTTGTTACTGAGAAACAGCTGATTGAATAATGCAAATATGGGACAATGTGACAATGTGGCATTTCACAATTCCAGTGCAGTCATGGCCTGGTTTGATCCCATCAGAGGATGATGTCCCTTTCCCATTCTTAGCCTGGAGATGGAAGGTTTTTGACCATCGTCTAGGTATGTATGCAAATGCTTGTATATATGGAGGTGTGTGCATACATATGTCTATATATACTGTATATGTAGGCTACATATATATGTACTCTGTTTCTGTGGCTTGTACATACCTGTATGTATTGCCTTCTAGAAGGAAAAATAAATAAAAATTTGATCACAAAAAAAGTTCCCTATCGTAGTCACTTCGAGTTACGTCAGAAGTGACAGAGATTGGGGGTTTTGACATAGAAAGCCAATCCTCTTCGAGTATTTAACAACGAGCCAATGGCATGCGAATGCCTTGGGGCTGCGGAATTTGTATAGCGTACTCCGCCCCACCCTGTGGGTATAAAAGGAGGAAGTGAACGCAACCGCAGTATGTTTTCGCTTCGGAGCCAAGAGCATTCTTCACTCCACAAGCCATTATCACTGATCAAAGCCTCTTCGAGACGAGCGTCCTCTCCAGTGTTGGTGTGACGGCGGTACCCAGCGGGATTCTGCATTGCCTGCGATCTGTGCAGCGGTCTGCCAGACTTTGCGCTTCTCCCTGGTCGCCTCAGCGCTGCAGAGTGAATTTCCTCCTCTCCTAAAAGAGCTGCACGTGGCACGTCTTTTTAAAGATGAATCGCCCGTGTTCTTCTGGATGTGGTCGATTTCTGTCCTCCTCTGATGGTCACGATCGCTGCTTTGTATGTCTGGGTCTTCGTCATGCAAAAGCAGCCCTCGTGGATGAGTCATGTTCCTTTTGTGGGAATATGACCATCTCAACACTGAGATCGAGACTCAATGATCTTACTGTGAGAGTCCCCGCCACCGTTACCCGATCTGCTTCCTCTACCCGGGGAAGCTCGTTGGTTCGCGGCCAGGGTGATCTGTCGGTGACAGTGTGGCATGATACCCCGACGCTCAGCTCCTCGGGCCACACCCACCGCAACAGTGTTGCAGCCAGCGAGCGCTGGGGCGTTGCAGACGTCTGCCTCTTCGCGGGCACCCTCTGCTTCGCTCGGCGCTCCAGAGGATGATGTGATGTCGATCACAGCATCACAAGGTGGGCTCGATTCCTCGGGTGAAGATACGGCGGCGTTGCCTCCCTCGGGAGTGCCGGCGCCGCCTGTGTCTGATCCTGAGATGACGGCCATGCTTCTCGGGCCGCTGTGAGTATTGGGCTGGAGTGGAACCCTCCGCCCCACCCCGATCACTCACGGATGGATGAATGGTTTTTGGGCAAAGCTGCCGCCGCAAGGCCACAGCCAACCCCAATACCATTCTTCCCCGAGTTGCATGCGGAGCTGACGAAGACATGGCAGGCTCCTTTGTCCTCCCGTGTCCGACCGTCAGCCCCCGCCTTTCCCCCCTCGTGGACGCGGCTGCCCGTGGGTATGCGGGGTTGCCTCCGGTGGAGCGCTCTGTTGCGATGCAACTGTGTCCGCAGAGCGCCTCCTCCCGGGGGCCTCCCAAGCACCCGTCCAAAGCCTGTAGGTTCTCGTCGTCTATGGCGGCGCGCACCTATAGTGCAGCGGGACAGGCAGCCTCCGCCCTACATGCGATGAGCACTTTGCAGGTTTTCCAAGCCAAACTGCTCAGAGACATGTCCGAGGGCGGGACTGACCAGGGTTCGTTCGACGAACTTCGAGCCGCCACTGACCTCGCTCTCCGGGCGACCAAAGTGGCCGCTCGCTCCCTGGGTCAGGTGATGGCCACTAGCGTGGTCCAGGAGCGCCACCTATGGCTTAACCTGGCGGAAGTGCGCGAAGCCGAGCGGACTCGTCTGCTTGATGCCCCGCTTTCCCAGGTTGGCCTTTTCGGCGGTGCGGTTGAGGACTTTGCCCAGCAGTTCTCGACCGCTCAGAAGCAGACCGAGGCGATTAGACACATCCTGCCCCGACGGCCAGCTGCTGCCTCCACCCAGCCGTCGGCGCAGCCGCCTCAGCCTGCTCGCCGCCGAGGGACGCCCCCTGCGGCCCCCCTCCCTCCGACACGGCCACAGCAGCAGCCTTCACCCAGGCCGCGTCGTCGGAGGTGAGCCGCAGAGGAGCGTCACAGCCCCCTCAGGATCCGCGCCCCGCTAAACGCCAGGCCAGGCGGCGTTCCTGAGACGGGCTGCTCAGTGTTGGCGTCGAGTCTTTCTCGGGAGGTGGTAGCAGGCCCCCTCCTTCCCCCGGTGGAGGGCGGGGGAAGAATCTTTTGTTTTCCGCTGCTCACCCACGGGTGGGCAGCACCCTAAAATGGTTAAAGAAAGACTTGACATCATCACTGAGCACACAGACTGGAATGAGTGCGCTCGATGCCCAAGGGTGTCGCCCCACTCATTCCTCTCTGTCTCTGAGGGTGCGGAAGGGAGCATGTGTCGTCCCCGACCACGCAGCTCCCATCCCCTCTATCGCCAGACCCTCGACAGAACAGACCCCCGTGGAACGCTGGTCCTTCCCTGGTCTCGACTGTCGAGGAGCAGAGCTCGACTACGCACCCGCCCGGGTTAACCCCTGGGCGCATGCCTGTCGCTCTGCCTCGCTGCCCTCCGGGAGACGTCTGTGTCTCGCATGACCCCGCTGGTTCAGTTCCTGGGAGCCTGGCTAGAGCTCCCCGACCTGTCCCGCTGGGTCATCAGAACGATCAGATTCGGCTATGCGATTCAGTTCGCACGGTCTCCTCCCCGTTTCAGGGAGTTCGCTCGACTTTGGTCGGTGGCAATGCCCCGGTCATGAGAGCGGAGATTGCGACCCTGCTGGCGAAGGGTGCAGTGGAGACAGTCCCTCCAGCCGAGGTGAGGTCCGGCTTCTACAGCCCTTACTTCATCGTCCCCAAAAAGACCGGTGGGTTACGACCGATCCTGGATCTCACGCGTCTTGAACCGCACCCTTCATCGGATGCCGTTCAAGATGCTCACGGCCAACGCATTTTGAATGCGTGCGGCCACAGGATTGAGTTTGCAGCGAGTCGACCTGAAGGACGCGTGCTTTCATGTCTCCATATTGCCTCGAACACAGACCGTTTCTCGGTTCTCTTTCGAAGGCCAGGCATATCAATACGCAGTTCTCCCATTCGGGTTAGCTCTGTCCCCTCGCGTCTTCACGAAGATCGTCGAGGCAGCCCTTGTTCCCCTTCGCGAACACGGGGTTCGCATCCTGAATTACCTCGACGACTGGCTACTTCTAGCACACTCTCGAGAGCGGCTCTGCGAACACAGAGACCTGGTGCTCCGGCACCTAGCCCGTTTGGGCCTTCGGGTGAACCGGGAGAAGAGCAGAACTTTGCCCCGTGCAGAGGATCTCTTTTCTCGGCGTGGAGATAGACTCGAGTCGCCATGTCCGCGCAGCTTGCAGAGCGAGCGCGCACACTCACTGCTGACTTGTCTTCGACAGTTCGAGGGCAAGAGCGCGTTCCCACTGAAACTTTCAGAGGCTTCTGGGGTATATGGCATCCGCAGCCGCGACTACGCCGCTCGGACTGCTTCATATGAGACCGCTTCAGCTGTGGCTTCGCGATCGAGTCCCGAGGTGGGCATGGCATCGCGGCTCGCTCCGAGTTCCAGTGACTCCAGCGTGCCGCCGAACCTTCTTTCCCGTGGTCGAACCTCAGCTTTCTACGGACTGGTGTTCCGCTTCAGCGAGTTTCCAGGCATCTTGTTGTCTCCACAGATGCGTCTACCACGGGTTGGGGTGCCATGTGCAATGGGCATGCAGCCGCGGGCTCCTGGACAGGACCCCAGCGCCTCATGCACATCAATTGCCTCGAGCTGCTGGCAGTACGCCTGGCCCTGCACCGCTTTTGAGCACTGCTCAGGGGTCAACACGTACTTGTCCGTTCAGACAATACCGCCACAGTAGCGTACATCAACCACCAAGGTGGTCTACGCTCACGTTGGATGTCGCAGCTCGCCCGCCACCTCCTGCTATGGAGTCAGAAGCACCTGAGGTCCCTTCGTGCTGTGTACATTCCAGGAGATCGGAACCTGGCAGCCGACGAGCTGTCACGAGTCCGCCTATCTGCCGCAAATGGAGACTGCCATCCCAGACGGTCCCAGCTTCATCTGGGACCAGTTCGGGGAGGCACAGATAAGTGCAGTCAGTCAGTCAGTCATATTTATTTATAGAGCACATTTAAAAACAACAGCTGTTGGCCAAAGTGCTGTACAATGTAAAAACAATTATCAAAAAGACATAAAACAACAAAAAAACAATACACAAACAGAAAACTTTGCAATATCACAACAGTCACTTGTGACCGTAAGCAGCAATAAATAGATGAGTTTTAAGCAATGATTTAAAATCAGTGTATGTAGCTGCAGACTTTATATGTAATGGCAGATTGTTCCAAAGCTGAGGGGCGGCCACTGAAAAGGCACGATCTCCTTTTGATTTTAAACGAGTTCTTGAAACAGTCAACTGTAGACTACTGGATGACCTAAGATTTCTAACAGCATTATGGTGAGTTGAAAGAAGATCAGAGATATATGGAGGACCAAGTCCATGCAACCCCTTATAAACAAACAACAGCACCTTAAAGTCAATACGCTGTTTAACTGGTAGCCAATGAAGAGAAGACAATACTGGTGAGATATGCTCTCGTTTCCTTGTTCCTGTTAGCAGTCTTGCAGCAGCGTTTTGGACCAATTGAAGGCGTGACAATAAAGACTGTGAAACACCAAGGTATAGTGCATTACAATAATCTAACCTTGATGAAATGAAAGCATGCATCACAGATTCTAAGTCTCTAGGAGTTAAAAAAGGCTTAACTTTTGCAATATTCTTTATCTGATAAAAGCAACTTCTGACCACACCATTTATCTGTTTATCAAAAGTCAAAGTTGAGTCAAAAATAACACCCAGATTGCGAGCGTGTGGATGGATATTGGCAGATAAAGGTCCCAACTTACTGGCGACCAACTCTGTAAACTTAGATGGGCCAAAGATTATAACTTCCGTCTTAGATTCATTTAACTGAAGGAAGTTAGCGGACATCCACTGTTTAACCTCCCTCAAACAATCAAATAAACACTTTAAGCTGGAATCATCATTTGGATGTATAGGAACGTAACACTGAGTATCGTCTGCATAACAGTGATAAAATACATTATACTTAGTAAAAATAGCATACAGTGGAAGCATGTATAACGAAAATAAAACAGGACCCAGGATCGAGCCCTGCGGAACCCCATATTTAACTGGTTCACGAGGTGATGAAAAACTGCCTATCTCTACTGAGAAGGTTCGGTCTTTTAAATATGAAGCGAACCAATTCAAAACACAACCCTGGATCCCTATATGCTGTAAGCGATATAAAAGAATATTGTGATCAAGAGTGTCAAATGCCGCGCTTAGATCCAGCAAAATTAAAACAGCACATTTACCAGAGTCAACAATCAGAAATAAATCATTTAAAACTTTACAGGCAGTGCAGACTCTGTACTATGTTGTGGTCTGAAACCAGACTGATATTTATCCAGAACACCATTTTCCTTTAGGTAGGAGGAAAGCTGATTAAACACAACCTTCTCCAAAACTTTTGATATAAATGGTAATTTAGAGATGGGACGGTAATTATTCAAAATTTTTGGATCTAAGTTTGGCTTTTTGAGCAGCGGCTGCACGATGGCATGTTTAAAATAAGATGGAACTATCCCACTAACCAAACTACTATTGATTATTGACAATAGGCTCGGACTAATAGAATCAAATATATCTGACATAAGGCGAGGATGGACAACATCAAGTGAACAAAAGGTAAACTTCATTTGTCTAAAAATGTGTTGCAAATGACTATGAGACACTGGAGAAAACTCTGCCATATTTGTTAGAGTCTGTAACGATGTAGACTGCGATAAGTCCAGAAGAGAATGGGGAAAGCATGATCTTATAACATCAATTTTTTCACAAAAGAACTTAAGGAAGTTTTCACAGGCCGTAGGAGAGGGATCAGGATATAAATTAGAAGTCGGATTCAGCACATTATTTATAGTGTTAAATAGTATTTTTGGACTGTGTGCATTTTTAGCAATAAGCTCTGAAAAGTATTTTGCTTTTGCAAGCTTAACAGCTTCTTGATATTGGATCATACAGTCTCTAACGCATTCATAAGATATTTGTAATTTGTCCCTCTTCCACTTCCTTTCTGCTCTTCTCCATTTCTGTCTAATAACCCTAGTGTCATCATTAAGCCAAGGGCAAGGACAACTTCTGGTTCTCTTCAATTTAAGTGGGGCAACAACGTCAAGTATATTTGAACATAACATATTAAACATATTCACTAACTCATCTGGCTTTGGTTCAAGACAGTTTAATTCAATTTCATGAATTTTGGGGGAACTAATGTAAGCATCCAGAAATTTTGCAGACGTAGATGAGTTAAAAGAACGAGCAAACCGGACTGTCGGCAGATAGAGTGGTTTAGAGCTCGGAACATCTATATTAAAAGAAATAATCAAATGGTCAGATATAAAGAATTCTTTGACAACTACGTTACTGACTGAAAAGCCATATGATAATATCAAATCGAGTGTATGCCCTTGCTTATGAGTAGAACCAAGAACAGACTGTGTGAGATTAAAATTATCAATAATCTGTACGAATTCTTTAACCATTGGTTTGGAAGGACAACAGACATGTATATTAAAATCACCCAGTATCAAAATCCTATCTGCATTTGGCACAACAGAAGATAAAAAATCAGAAAATTCACTTATAAAATCCTTGTTATACTTTGGGGTCTATAGACTAGTATACATAAAATTGAATTACAGCCATCCATCTTAAATAGCTGTGCCTCAAAACTGGAAAACGGTTCTGTGGCAGTTAGACGGCATTTAAATTGATCTCTATAAATAGTCGCTAAGCCCCCACCGCGACCGGCTGACCGTATTGTATTAAAAAATGTATAGTCTTTAGGACAGGCTTCAGTGAGTGGACCAAGTTCACTGGCATTTAGCCACGTTTCAGTTATAAATAAAAAGTCAAGCCCAAGAGATAAAATAAGTTCATTAACTGTGAATGTCTTATTTGAGATCGATCTTACATTTAGTAATGCCATCTTCACTTCATTGCAGTCAGTTTCCTGGCGTACTATGGTTTGGTGGTCAGCGTGCTTTAGAATCGTGTTGGTGCTGCAGCAACGATGAATATTCCAGTGATCGAAGATTGCTGAGATTGACTCCTCTTCTGCAGACGCGTAGTCTTGACGGCGTCCTCGACGATGATCGTGGTTGATCCAGGTAGGCAGAATCAGGACAGTGTGTAAAAGAATACAGGATCCGCCATAGTCGCAGCTGGAAGCCACAAGATCCGTGTGAATCGGGCCTGCGCGTGCGAGGCACAGGTCTCCTCACGCGTACCAACACACCGCCGCGTGTTCCCGTCTCCTATACCGTTTCTTCCTCTGATGGTGTTCGCATACTGGTAATCGACATATTTCAGATGGCAGGAAGGTCAAGAAAGGTGGATCCGGAATCTTGTACCCCCCGTAATTTGGGTCTAGAGAATTTCAACAGTCTTTTGAATATTGAGGAGAAATGAACGATCGTAGACAAGCGTTGTGGTGATTTTTTGCGCAGACAGACACACAAACAAAACCAGTAAATTCAGTAAAGAGAACATAAACAACCGATGACGGCTTGCCAACCACACTGGCGCCATCTTGGTCGATCATTTAAATATAACTTAGAGCCTGAGTGCAAAAATGGAGGCTCTAGACCTGCTCCAAAATGGAGGCTCTGGCACCAGATAGACCTGTTCGCCTCCGGGACATCCCAGACCCAGTTTTATTCCCTGTCCGAGGGGTCGCTCGTCGGCACAGATGCACTGGCGCACAGCTGGCCGCGGGCCCACGCGGATGTGCGTTTCCCAGTGAGCCTCCTTGCACGGGTGTCGTGCAAGATCAAGGAGGACGAAGGAGCAGGTCTTGCTGGTAGCCCCTTATTGGCCCACCAAGACGTGGTTCTCCGAACTCATGCTCCTCGCGACAGCACCTCCTTGGCCTATTCCTCTGAGACCAGACCTCTCACTCAGAGACGGATCTGCTATGGCACCCTCGTCCCGACCTCTGGAGGCTGCCACGTGTGGCTCCTGGACTGGACGAGGCAGGGTTCGCTGAGTTTGAGTTTCGCTGCCACCTGCGGTGGCGGCAAGCCATCACTTCCGCTCAGGCGTCATCTACCAGACGCCTCTATGCGTTGAAGTGGAACCTCTCGTCAGCTGGTGCTCTTCTCGCGAGAGCCCCCGGATATGCCCGATCAGTGTCGTGCTGTCTTTCCTGCAGGAAGGGTTGGAACGTAGGCTGTCGCCCTCCACCCTCAAGGTCTCCGGTCGCGGCCATTGCCGCTTCTCACGTTACAGTGGATGGTGAGTCGCTCGGCAAGCACGAACCTGGTGGTCAGGGTTCCTGAGGGGAGCGAGGCGACTAAATCCGCCTCGCCCTCCCCTAATGCCCTCTGGGACCTCGCAGTAGTTCTAAATGCTCTGCAGAGGCCTTCCTTTGAGCCTTTACAATCAGTTGAGTTAAAGGTTCTGTCTATGAAGACGGCACTCCTGGTTGCATTGGCCTCCATCGAGAGGGGTAGGGGACCTGCAGGCATTTTCCGTGGACGAAGCGTGCCTGGAGTTCGGGCCGGCTTACTCTCACGTGATCTTTATACCCCGGCAGGGATATGTGCCCAAGGTTCCACCACTCCCTTCCGGGTCAGGTGGTGACCCTGCAAGCGCTGCCCTGGAGGAGGCAGACCCAGCCTTGACACTGCTCTGTCCAGTACGTGCACTCCGCACTTACGTTGACAAAGCCGGTGCTTCAGGACCTCAGAACAGCTCTTTGTCTGTCATGGGGGGAGCCAGAAGGAAGGGCTCTCTCGAAACAACGGCTGTCCCACTGGATAGTGGACGCCATTGTTTTGTCTTACCAGCAGCAAGGCCGACCGTGCCCCCTCGGTGCTGACGGCCCACTCCACTCAGGAGTGTGGCTTCCTCTTGGGTTCTAGCGACATGGCGCCTCGCGCTAACAGACATATGCAGAGCTGCAGGCTGGGCGACACCTGACACCTTCGCCAGATTCTATAATCTGTGAATTGAGCCGGGTGTCCTCTCACGTACTCGCTTCCGCCAGTACTGGACCCGCTTAGTGTCTTCGCTTGCTCGCCACTTCACTCTCCGACTGGATGAGTGCGATATTCCTCAGTTGAGCCTTCCGTGAAGCCCTGAGTCCTCCAGCACTCATGATGCGGGCACCACTGCGCTGCTATGGTGCCGGCTAGGTGCATCCATGTGCACGGTTCCCTGCGGCAACTGTCTCATGTGTATTATCCACTCTAAGCCTCCCTGAGCATGTGTCTTCCCTTGGCAAGCCATCTGCCACCCCTGGAGCTAAGTTCTTGCCACCTGCGGTTGGCGCTCCAGTGATCTCCATGTGTGTCCCTTCGACCACATGTGTTCCGTAAGTCCTCCTTCGGTAGGCATTGGTAGCATGTTCCACCCGGGATATGCTTCCCAGTGTACCTTGGTATTCCTGTGTAAAGAAGGAACTCCTGGTTATTATTGTTCAGGAGTCCAGTCTTTCGCAGGGCACTGGAAGACAGCTTGAAGTTGGCGTGATGGCACTGACCCCCAATCTCCGTCACTTCTGACGTAACTCGAAGTGACTACGATAGGGAACGTCTCGGTTACTAGTGTAACCCTCGTTCCCTGAGTAGGGAACGGAGACGTTACGTCTCCTTGCCACTTCTGCTGTACCGCTGGGTAGACGCCTAGTTCAGTCTTGGCTCCTCAGCGAAGACATACTGCGGTTGCGTTTACTTCCTCCTTTTATACCCACAGGGTGGGGCGGAGTACGCTATGCAAATTCCGCAGCCCCAAGGCATTCGCATGCCATTGGCTCGTTGTTAAATACTCGAAGAGGATTGGCTTTCTATGCGAAACCCCCAATCTCCGTCACTTCTGACGTAACGTCTCCAGTTCCTACTCAGGAACGGGGGTTACACTAAGTAACCGAGACGTTTTTGACCAGTCGTCCACAGGACCAAATGTCCCTCCTGGATGCAATGGATTCTGCTTCCCAAGACATTCCCAGCTAAATACAGCCAGGGGTAAATAAGGGAATGCCAAATGATTCTTCCCAAGATGCCTTGATGCCTTGCCAGAGTAGTGTGTGATGTGGATGAGAACATGTGGCCAAATGGAGAAGACCGGGATGATTACAGTCAATATATTTTGTATTTTCACATACAGTAATGCTGTATTTTTTTGTTCTATTGCAGAAATGTCCTGTTGCAAATAAAGCCTTTACTACACCAATCCTGTCTCTGTCTCATTTTTTTCATAAACCGTACATTCTATTCTGCTATTCTGAGAAGGGTCATTCGTTTTTTTTTTTGTTTTGTTTTTTTTTTTGTATTGAATTTCTACAACATATAACAAAATGCACACATTTGCTAAACCCAAACAAAACTGTAGAAAAGCTTCAAAATAAACTGCAGTGCAAAACAGTCTACTGTATAAACAATCCAAATATACTGTATATTGTATAAGGGTAGACTCTGACAAACTGTATATGAAATAATGCAGTTTCTGTAATTCCATCTCATGTTAGTGTTTTTTGTGACATTGTGCTATGATTGATTAAATGTCCCTGTTGGAAGGGAACATGTGTTAGTGTTTTGGTAGACATAGTGTATTTGTTAGTGGATTATTGTTTTTAGAAAATTAGTGTTGAAGTTTAGTTTACAGTGTGTGATTTTGAGCATGAAATTAACCGTTTTGCCAATTGTGTGTTGTAGGTGTGTTGGTGTGTTAAGAGTTTAGAAAATTTGTTAAAAGTTTTGAAAAAATTGTCATAGTGATTGTAAAAAACTGTAACACAATTCACAAAACCAGCCACACCCATATACGTGCAAAATGAAGCACTGCAACCAAAACTACACATAGCATTATCAAAATCAAACTTTTGCATGAAATGGCACACACTTCACTTCATTCATTACCAGATTTTTGCCTGAACAACTACACACTGTTGGGCATAATGAAAAGCACTCCTATCTTTAGTATGCTTTGCCATAATACTAAAATATGTATCAGATTGTTCACATGCACAGAAATATTTGCAGATACACACATGCTGTTGAAACTTCATTTTACAGTAATGTATTTTTTCACTACAGTAAACAAGTCAGTGCAACATATGCACAGCAGAAATATTTACATGGGACTGAAAAAAAATTCTTACAAAAAAACAGTAAACTGAAAAAGAAACTTCCAGAAAATATATTACAGTAAAAAAAGTGGCAAGAAATTTTTTATTTTTTATAGTTTTTATAGTGCTTACATCCTGATTGAAGTGTTAACAATTAACCATTGAGGTGTTTGGCCAGGTGGCACATGTAATTGGCCAATTAGCTCATGTAGTGTCATTTTGAATGGTAGTATTTTGAAATGGCAAACATGTGACTTTATGTCAGATTGTCTGTGTCTTATGCAGAGAACTGTGTTCAGTGCATTTAAAAAGTGGCATTTTGAAATGCAAAATGTGTGTAAAGCAGAAAATGTGTTTGAGACTTTTGGAAACTTGAGAAGAAGTTTTGCTCTCTGTGTGTCCGTTTACCAGTTTTTCTCGATTGTTTACACACATTTCCTGCAAGTATGCCTCATACTCTCAGAACTCTACACACAAATCTAAAAACACACACACAATCGGCAAAACCCCTCAATTCTAGTGCAAAATGAAACTTTACATTCAAAACAATGTTATATATTCTCAAAATGTTATTTTGTTTTCAAATGACACACACAAACCATCATATGAATAGACATTTATAAGAACCAGTTGAACACTGATGTGCTCAATGTAAAACACTATGATCAATGTCTTCTCCTCCATTTATCATAATGACTTGGGCCTTTTTTTGTTCAGTGTTACACTTGCAGACAGTACATACCATAAGTGGGTCGTCAAATATTTGAGAATATTGTTTTTATACCCAGAACACACAAATACACGGTAACAAATATATTTTATTTTTCCCACAAAAACAATGGGAGATAAATCGCACATTTCATACACCCCAACCAACACAAAGTTGCACATTCAGTGGTCTACAGTACATACAAAACAACAGAGAAAATGTTTATGCTGTTACAGTAAAAAAAATAAAATAATAAAAAAATAATAATCTATGCTGCTTCCTCTCTTCTGTTTCGGTCTTTTATGCTACAGTTTTTTTCAATTGTTTACACGCAATTTTGAAAACCAGGTTCTTTTTATCAAAATATAGTGACAATTATCCAAACACCACACTCAATTTGCATAATTCCTAGATTGTTTGCAAAATGACACACTTCTGTCAAAACATACACACTTCAGTCAAAAGATATACACAAATTTTGTGAAAATGCTCTTAGTTTTCATTTAACCAAACACAGTCCTCAATGATCAGACATTATTGCAACCAGTTTCACACTGCTGTGAATCAATAAAAAACACATTTGTAAAAAAAAAAAAAAAAAAAAAAACGATTTTTAGGAAATAGCATGTGCTAGACTTTTAGCCAGACATTATGTAAGGGTGCTGATGCTGATGCTGCAGACTAAATATTTCAAGTATTTATTTCAATACTTACAGTATTTTTTACCATAATCAGTTACAGCAATCAACCAACAATGAAATCAATGAAACAAATACAATCTGTAGACAAATCACAATTACTGCATGAAGTACATATACTTTGACTCTGAAGAAAAACTACTGTAAAAGCAACAAGAATATTGTAACTATTCAGTTACAGTATCAACCAGAGATTTGGTTGATCTCTTTGTCCAGCTTCCATCAGTGTCAGTCCATGGTTGATAACATGATCAATAAGTGTTGCACGGATTTCTTGAGTCAAATTTGGTCCTCGTCTTCTTTGTTCAGGTTCTATCAACTCTTCAAGTCCTTCTCTACCTCTTCCTCTACCTAGGCCTCTTCCTCTATCTCCTTCTCCTGTTCTTCATCATCTACCCCCTTCTCCTCATCCTCCTCCTTCTCCTCCTCCTCTACCTCCTTCATCCCCTCCTCTACCACCTTCTCCTCCTCCTCCTCTACCTCCTTCTCCTTTTCCTCCTTCTCCTCTTCCTCTACCTCATTCATGTCCTCTTTGAGCTCCCCCTCTTATTCTCATCTCACTCTTCTTCTTCTTCTTCTTCTAGATACTTCTATTTTTGTTGAAGACTCACCTGCTGCCTTTTATAGCACACCTGAGTGCTGCGTTTTCAAATTAGCACATCTGTGCTTCCACACCTGGTGGATGTGCATATCCAATTCGTTCATTAGTGTGGTCAATGGCAAACCGGGGCTTTGTAATGACAAGGAAGTAACCTCACAATCCTTATCTGTGTCTAAGATGTGAAAATGTGTGTAGAGTTTTACAAATCACTGTGTGTAATGTTTTGCAAAAAGGGTGAAGCTAACAACGTGCTTGCGATTGTGCAAATCTAGGCCGGTGTTTTGCTCCTTGAGTGTAGGTTTTGCTAATAATGGGAAAGTTTTAATTTTAGTGTGTAAGCAATTGAAAAAAAACTGTAAAGCTCTGATTGCTAATTGTAAAACTGTGTGACGTGTTTGTCCATATGATGAGTCAGTGTGCATATTTGAATGGCAGTGTGTTCCTCGTTAAAACAAGAGATTTTCTGCATTAAAATTGTGCCAAATGCAGAGAATTTGTGTGTAGTGTTTTGAAGAAAGTGTGTTTTAGAACTGCAATTTGAGTGTAAAGCAGAAATTGTGCTTGTAGTTTAGCAGAATTTGGTTCAGGGGGTTGGTGAATGAGTTACATGTTGTGGTCATTGTGTCTCAAGTACCAGAATTTGTGTTTAAAGATAAACTGTAAATGTATGTTTCCGCCCCTTCTCCTATCCCATTTTGTGTTGCAGTGAATTGAGATGATGTTTACATATGCCATGCTATAAGACATGTTTTGCTGCATGCCCCCGTGAAAATGTTAAAGACTGAGAAACTAATGGATTTTTTTATATATTTTTGCCTATTTACTTTTTTGGGTAATGTTCCAACAAAGATCTTAGTGTGCTTCACTGTAAACAAGGAAATATTTTATAATCTATTAACATGATTAGTGTCACAAATTTTTCTTTGTTTAATTTTTTTGCAAGTTTTCCTTTATACACACACTGTTAACAATTTTCTTGTATTTTTACAGTACAGTACTGGCAGCAAGGTTGCCAGCAAGGTACTGTATTGTCAATTACAGCAACTGTACTGTAATTCAAATTACAGTACACACGAACAGTACTGTAAACTATTGTACAGTATTGTACTGTAATTTTACAGTATTAAAGGTAAAAGTTTACGAAATCTCTGTGTAAGCATTGAGTGACGTACACACAGTAAGTGATCACTTCCGGCGGAACTTTTGACACAGTTCAGTTCGGATTCAGTTGGACATCTGATTCAGATCAGTTGCACATGGCTGTTAACAAGAGGTAAAAACGATATAAATACTGTTAGTTTTCTCACACAAACCGCTCGTTTCGTGTCTTGGGCCATCAATGTGTACTTACATTTACGAGTCATTAAATCATGTTTAATCTGGACTTCTCTGTGCATGCTCTTTGAGGTGGACCCCATAGACCTCCATTATATGACTGACAGACAAGAACGGTTTGACCTAAAAATATCAAAATTGAAAATACTGTGGAAACAAAGACACCTACATCTTGAAAGCCCTTGAGGTAAGATAAAACATACCAAAAATTAATTTCAAAGTGAACTATCCCTTTAATAGAATAGAATAGATATTTTAAAATGTATAGGTAATCAAACAGTTGAAAGTAGCCATTGACTTCCATAGGAAAAAAAATAATGGAAGTCAACTACTACCATCAACTGATTGATTACCAACATTATTCAAAATATCTTCTTTTGTGTTCAGCTGCAGAAAAAAACTGGTTTGAACAACATGAGGGTTTGAAAAAACTGGTTTGAACAAAGTGATGACAAATTCCATTTTTGGATGAACTCCAGGATTTGTTTGGACAAAAAAAAAATGTACAAGTATGAAACTAAACCAAGAACAAGTGTCCCACTAACACGTGTTCCCTCAACCCTGCTGCCAAAAGGACCCCCAACACTGCACGTTTTCTTTGTCTCCCTAATCAAACACACCTGATTCGAACTCATCATAATAATATAATAATAAGCTGATAATAAGCTGATGAGTTGAATCAGGTGTGATTGATTAGGGAGACAAAGAAAACGTGCAGTGTTGGGAGTCCTTCAGGAGCAGGGTTGAGAAACATTAAACTAACTAGTTGGAAGTTTTCCACTCAAACTCCATCAAGGACCGAATAAAGGTGTTTACATGAGGGTTGATGGTCGTCACCTTCCTCTGCACCACCCCTCTTGGTCCTCTTGCTCACTCCCTGTCTGGCAGTACACTTAACTTTTCCGTCTTCAGGGTTGATTCTGACCAGGAATCTGTTAGAAAAATCATACCAGTCAATAAATATGCTTAAATATGCTACTTTTAGTTCTGTTGCACACCCAATTTAATAACAATACAAAAGCGAAATGCAGAAAGAAATTCACTTGCCTTTGAACAAGCTCTAGTGTACCTGCAGCAGACTCCTGGTACTCTACGTTAAAAATGTAGTAGCTAGCAAAGAGCAGTGCAAATGAGAGTATAAAGTTGTCCCTGTTCTCCATCGTCAAGATAACTTTACCTTCGATGGACAGCATCCACCTGGATGCTGTCATGATGGAATGTCCTAAAATAAAAGAACACAATGTTAATTACCTACAATGTTTAATTCTGAAAACAACCTTATGTCAAAAAACTCCATGGATGACTTCACTCCATTCTTAATAGTACAATTTACATATTACTGTTTGTACATGTTAATCAAGCATAATATGTGCAGTGAATAGAAATACATACAGCATGTTGATACAGCTCTGTGTGTGCAGGTGAGTGTGTGTATATGCAAGTGCAAGCTGTACAATATATATGTGTATGTACAGTATATGTGTATGTTTGAGAGTATATGATTATGTTCGTGTGTCTGTGAATGTGTGAGTAAATGGGTGCATGATTGAGAATCAGTGTGTATCTGTATAAACACCTGTGAGTATACGTGTGTGTGTGTGTGCGTGTTAACGGGTACATAAAGTGTACTGTTAAATGTATTTATAGTTTATTAGAATTCCCACAAAATTGTTTGTTGACGTATACCTGATATTGCAAAAAAAGTGTAAAGTGTGAAAAGTCTGAAAGTGTGAATGAGTATATGTATGAGTGTGTTTGTACAGTATGAATGTGTGTTTGTGTGAGTGTGTCTTTGAGAGTGTCTGAGTTTGTGTAAGTGAGTGTAGAAAGTGTGCGAGTATGTATGCGAGTGTGTGTATGAGTGTGAATATTAATATGTATGGGTATGTGTAAGAGTGTGTGTCTACATAAATAATAAATTGAAGGGAAAAACCACATACTTACCAAGCATAAAGAGCCTGGGCGTGTCTGGTATCACATGCTGTGCCTCAATGTCTGCCTGGGTTGCAGTAACCTAAACATATTAAAACAACATGGAGCAAAGTACAGAATGTGAAGCAACTACAAATAAAGAATAGATGTGTTTTAGATACTTAGATAGCAATTCTTACATCTGCCAGTATGAACAGGGACTCCATCGCCTCCTTGAAAAAGTCCATCAAGAGCAGGACAACTGAAGTCGCCATAAAGTCTTGATCTTGTAGTGTCCTTGAGTCATTCTCCATCTCAGTTAGCAGAGACTGAATCTCCCCTCCCCACTTCAACTTCTGATGCTGGAAGTAGTTGATGATTCGCCTGCCTTTATTCTGTATTGCCCCGGTCAATCTTGAGAGAATGTCAATCCCAGTCAGCTTTTCAAAGTGACAAAGAAGCCATCTTTTCTGGAAAAGAAAGGGCCACTCTTCCATAACATCGCTGAGCCTGGGAGGAGGACTGGAGTTGATGAATTGGCGCTGCTGTATGTATGTAATGTGCATGAGGTCGTCAACCTTCACGCCCTCAGCCCCTCTGGGTCCTTCCTTTCTGTACAGCGTTACCAACATCTGCCTCTTGACCTCAAGATAATCTAATGTCTCTCCTCGGGCAAGTTAAGAGGTTGCCAATTGATGCAACCATAACTGTCTACTGGATTGCGGCTATTTTTGGGCTGGGGGGTATCACCATCATTCTCGTTTGTCCTCTTCAGTCTTCTAATTCTAGAGAGTGTATTGCCCCTGTTGACATGTTCCACTCTTGTTTTGATCTGATTCAGGATGGAAGTGTAACCACAACCCAATGGCTCTCCCTCATCTGTTACATCACCAAGAGTTTTAGGATATTGAGCAACAATATTCTTGGCAATCTGAGAACATTCGGCTCTAGAAGGGTTTTGGCAGTGTATCTGGATTGCGTCCACAATAACTCTGATCATCTGTAACCTGTCGGAGTGGGCTGCCCTATTCTCCGTAGAAAAGGCCTGTCGGAGAGTTGGAGCCATCTTCTCCCAAGGCACGTGGAAAGTGGTGATCCAGTTAGATGGACACTGGGGAGGGTTTGGCACAGGGGAAATAGTAGAGAGTGGAGATGGTGATAGCAATGGAGAAAGAATAATTGACTGTGGCTCCAGGGCAGACTCTGAGAAGAAGAAAAAGAAAGAAATTAAAATGAAGTCAATACATTAATAAATTTTGTGCAGCTCCAACACCCTGATCCAGGTCTTCAAAATGTGCACCGTAATTGTACCCAATAAATGATCTCCCTATAAGTAGAATTTGTATAATCAGCACAATAAATACTATAGGCAGGGTGATTTATCCATTATGTTAAAGTGCTTAATCTACCCAGTGCATTCACATATACCTCTGACAATTTCTTTGGCTGTTGAGAAATGTAACAAACATACTGTCATCAGTGTGAACACACTGGTAGATCAGAATAAGCCTTTCAACCATCTCATAATGATATCATTACTATTATTGTACAGAAATCATCCTAATTCAGCATCACACTTTAAGTAATATGTTGTTAATCTAACTACTTGCATTCAACTAACAGTGATTATAACTAAGCTGATTTTGTGGTGAATACATAAAATACATAGAAGGTAATTTTATGTAATTTCTGTTATATTTAACTACAAAACTGAAATTGAACAAAACCTCTCCTCTGAAAGCCATCTATGAGTTTGCGACACTGTAGAGGTGTCAAGATGTCATTTATGTCATCTTCCTTCACATAAATCAGATCTGAAACTTCTTCTACTCCAACAACCAAAAGCAGTCGCTCAACTAAAGATTTAATCCGATCCTCATCCAGGTTTGGTAGTACTGCTGTGATACTGTCCACAATTGTTTCAGGCATTTTGTTTCAGGCATCAACACCTGCAAAATTAAACACAGATAGCGTGATGAAGGGCAACCACTGAAACACCACTCAAGTCATAAATTGGTAGTGGGTAGTAGTCAACTAGACTGTCTATGTCCACACAGATGTAGTCCCCCTGTAGAGTCAGGTAATGAACCCCAACATCAACCAGCAAAACAGACTGGTGCTTCTCCATAATCAGGTGAATTCTGCTTTGATCAAGTAAAATTAATGCAATTTTCCCAAACACAATTCCACTGTCACCATCTGCCACTGCCACAACTTGACCCTTACAATATTTGGTATTTTTGTACACTACAGCAGACAACTCTGTAGTGTTTGTCCTGCTGAGCGCAATGTCCCGCTGACCGCCTGCTGAATCCCATCACTGTAGAGCCTATCTTCAAATTTGCTTGCTAGTCCAACAATTTGAATATTTGGAAAAAACAGCTTCCCTGTGCTCAAGTATGCCTGCAGTAATTGGTGCCTTTCTGCTAGTGAGCTGCACAAATTTTTGAAGTTGTGCAGTCTCCTTGCGACACTGTTTTAAAATAGCAATGCTTGCTTTCAAAACGTAGAGTCCAGAGCCGAATCAGGAGGGCCAAACTGTAGAATGAGGTCTGCGATAGTGCATTAAGTAGTGATGTTTGGCTTTTAGTGAACAGTCAGGGAACATGGCACTTCTGGAGTGTATATATTCTTCAATGATAATCTTTAAGTGTGCAATCTGGTCATGGCTGATTTTTGGTGCACAGATCAGCTCAACTATTTCCCTCAGTTTTAAGCACAGTTGCCAAACTTGGTTGTCAACTGGATTCTTAATACGATTCCCAATGTAAAGAGGAAGCAATCGTAAAAGGCACCAGTTCTGCGCTGCAATGACCCCAAGGTTCTCCCTATCTTTCTTAACTTCACAAGGCCTGTTGTTCTGATCACTCCCTGAATAGGTGAACTGGGAAATGCACCTGTTTAACTGGACGTATGTAAAGTGTTTCTCAACATTTACAAGATGACTAATGTACAGTGTTGTGTCATAAGAGACTACCCTTCAAACAGGTCATGGCCCAAACAGGGTGGGAGACCTGGACTGCACACATGAAAGTGTTTCAGGTTGTTGAAAACAGAATCAAATTTGATTCCATTGACCATAGCTTGGCCATCACTGAGCTGCTCAACACTCTCTCTGTAATTTTCAATTGTCCTTTTGGGGCCAACTTTTTCAGGGTGTTCCTGAAATGTGGCTCTGTCTATCAAGCAGTAACGACAAAAGTATTTGCTTCTGCTAAAATTCTCTGTGAATCCTCCAATACAATGTGATCCAAGATTGTCCCCACATATGGCTATCAGTGCTCCTTTCAGACTGCTACCATCATTGGTTCTCAAAACCCAGCTCTTCTATATCTTTCAAATCAGCTACAGAGGGGAGGAGATTTTCTGTTGTCCAAAGAAACGAAAGTCTTCCTCCCTGCAAAGCTAAGTACCAACTGCATTTGATCAGTACATGAGCGATTGTGGGGTAATATTTCACCAAGAGTCAAGTACACCAGCCAATATCTTATGCTTCTTTTTACCAGATCCAGAGGATTGGCAACCTCAAATGAATCCTGATACAGAATTATTGACAAAGATAAGGGGGATACATTTAACAATGTATCTGTCTTTGACGGTTTTTCCATCCAACACATCTGTCAAAACATCTGTCTGAGAATTTGACATCTGCTTCATCTTAGTCTGTCTGTACTGGTCTTTCACTACTGATTGACTAAGAAGAGAATTCAGTGTCTCTTTGATTGGTACATACTGAAAGAAACGTTCTCTGCCAGCTTAATCGGCACCTAGATATACCTTAGTGGGCTCAACGTAGTTGTAAGACTTCTTGAAAAATGATTTTCTTGTTTGGTTAGATTTCATGGGCCCTTCATGGCACTCTTTAAAGAGATCTTCCTTTGACACATCCTCTAGTATCTGACTAATTTCACTGTCCTGCAGGTTCAACGTAGTTAACTTCTCTTTAACCTTTGAGAGTACATACTTCATGCCAGAGTTGTGCATCTCTTGAAACTCCTATATGATTGTTTGAATCGTGGTAGCAGGAAGGAGCATTTTAGCTTGCATTTTAAGATAAAAGAGAGCTAAGTTGTTCAAAAACTGACAATAGTCAGGCACAGGATCCTGCTCTGCATCTTGCACACTAAGCACAGCTTCAGGGAACATTTCATCTGGCAATATTGGCTGCTGATTTTGCTGGCTGTCAGGTGCAGTATGACTACCAGTTTCTTGGAATGAACATTTATGGGTTCTACTCAAGTGAG
Source organism: Hybognathus amarus (assembly GCA_030378365.1). Lineage (NCBI taxonomy): Eukaryota > Metazoa > Chordata > Actinopteri > Cypriniformes > Leuciscidae > Hybognathus > Hybognathus amarus. Next base: position 58,956 of record JAQIUQ010004438.1, read on the forward strand.
AGGAAAAGGTTGACCTAACCCGAAAATATTTGGTACAACCTGCAAATGGACAGGCCACCTTTTTACCATTTCTTATATGAGATTTTAAGTGTGCACACAGACTTGAAAAAACAGTGCTCTGGAATTTGCAATCCTCAATCTGGCATGTCAATATAACATTCTGGGGTTGAAATCTGCTTTTAGTTGGCACCAGTCTTGCCTTGCCATGGTGTCGATACATATGTGACTTAAAAGTTTGGAAATTCTTGAAAGTGCAAGGGCACTCAGGTACACCACATGCATAGAGGTACTTAGCCACATTTCTGTGAACTTTGGCATGTATGGTGAATGCATTTAAGAGAGAGGTTGAGAAACTGCATGACTTGCAGCTGTAGCTGGACATACTTAAAACTTGCCTGGGATTTTAAGGTGGTACTGGAATCTGGCGAAAATTGAACCGATGTCCAAAACTGAAAAAGACATGACACAAAAACACACAAGACAAAACCTGTTAGCCACAGCACCAAAGATGAGCAGACAGACAGAGGATAAGAGAAAATTCTGTAGAAATAACAAAAACAGCCAATTTAAAATATATATATATAATAATAATCTTTAGTTTTTCAAAACTTTAAGTTTAAAATATTGTATTAACATGGCAAATACTTACATAAAACTCCTTCCCAGGCTGTAAATAAAATTGTTCCACACTGTAGAGCTGTAAGAAATCAAAATAAATATTATTCAGTTAACTGTTGTGTGTTGCTTGTTAAGGACATCTCATAAATCTGTTTACAATACATCTAAGTTAGGTTAATAAAATAAGCTTCACTTCACCTCTCTAAATATTCTAACTTGCTTTTTTGGCATGCATTTTACTTGTCTTTGTTGCCTAATTGATCATTAACTCTGATAAAGTTTATTCAGCAATTTACACCTTTATTCATATTTTAATTATTATTATAATCATTATGCTATAACTGGGTCTCCCGCCTAAATAGAAATAAAGTAAAAGGCTAAACTGGTACCAATAGCCAATCTCTCTAAGCCCAAATCACCCATTTTGCGTTGCTAATGAAAGTGCAGTATTTTTTAAGCCTTATTTTCACGCGTTTTTGTGTCTAAACGACTTTTGGTCATAAAAGTTCATTAAAATAATCAAGTTCGTCATCCGGGAAACGGACTGCAAATATAGCAGTTTGAGCAAAATGTATGTGGCAGCTAACGTTATGTCTATTACAAAGTATTGTTTTGACCACTAAAAAGGCTCGGATGTTCCCTATATACAGAGATAACGATATGATGGCTCGGGTGTTCCCTACAGAGATAACGAATATCTTTCAAGTCAAATGCAGTCATTTTATCTCGCATACGCAGACCATCGTAAAACGCATTTAATTAAAACTCGACAGAAACGAAATAAAACTCATAAAGACCACCTCGATTTGTCTTTCCACCGATCCAACAATCACCAAGTCTGTTTTGGTCGAAATGAACCGTGAGGTAATGTTAATTCACAGGAGTGATTTGAAATGTCAGGAGCAGCAGGGTGAAAGAGTAGAAAACTCAACGGTGTTTTGCAAACGTCTCTGGCTTCGACTTCCACTGTCATTTCACATTAAAAGCTATGTAGGCTTACACTATAGCGTAAAATCCTTAAAAATCATTTAAAAAAGTCAAAATTAACTTACCAAATTTCTAGATATCCGCAGTGAGATTGTGCTTCCAGTGAGTGAAACCGCCGCAGTTGTTCTCTGACGTCAGTCAATCGCGCGCGCGCTCTGTGTTTACAGCAACCCTGTATTATTGCCTGTCATATTACAGCCAGGTTACAGCTAGGTTACAGCAACACTAAAATGTACTGTAAAATGTTCCCGCTCAAACAAAATTACCCAGAATGCAATGCAAATTACGGTATTTTACTGTAATATATATATGCAGTATTGTACCGTAGGTTTTTACAGTACTGTGCAGCTAAATTTACAGCGAAAGTTAACAGTGCAGGCTTTTGTATTATTATTATTTTAACCAGGTTAAAATCCTTTGATCACTTATTCACTCTTGAAATAATTGTTTCTGCTGCTTTTATTGATTGGCCTTTAACTCAGAGTCAGTCTTTCTCTTTTTTATCAGTTCATCCTCTGATCGGCATTGCTTCCTCACTCATCTCTCTACTCTTTTTAATGCTGCTCTCACTTTAAGATCTCAGGCTCATTTTGGGCTTTTCAGATTACACCTTGCATGGCCAGTCATCACCTTATTATAAGGCAGCCAAGCTGAAGAGACACTTTCTTTCACCACGACAAACAGAATATCTTGCAAAGAGAACTTGTTCTGTTATCTACAAGTTTGGCGAATTCTGTGAAGACTCTGAACTGAACCATGAATAATAGATTGATTCAGCTGGCCTTATCTAGACAGCCAGTGAAAATAACCTTGGAAGTGAATTGTGAATCATGGCCAGAATAGTTGTCACCATGGAGACATTCCCAATTTCAATTTCCAATGTACCATTGACAGATTCACCTTCTCTTACTCTTGCAATGCTGGCTACATCTCAAGCCTGATCATCTCTATTGAGTGTCTAATATGGAAAAATCACCTTGAGTTTTCTCAGGTGCATATGGTGCGCAGAGCCATTTTTAACAGTGCTTTCATTGCATGTTGAAACACTTTTCTTTGTCTCTCTTTAATTATATGCAGCTGGATTTCAGAAGAGGTTGATGGTTTCTTAATAAACCCTAACCACCTGCCTCCTCATAATTACAATTATGTTAAATTGAGAGCTTTTCAAATGAAATAATTGCCTTATGGTTGATGTGGCTGGCTTCAAAAAACATTAATTTGAAAGAAAACTCACACTGCATACATTCTGTAGTACATATCTGAAGACAATTCATCTAATTTATGCTGTAAATATTATGAAGATTGCGAGAGAGGAAGAGAAAGAGAGAAATATTAAATCTGTCTATTACCAAAATCACCTTGGCATAATGTCATGTAGAAACTTCACAATATAGCATTGTGTTAGTAACTTCATGGCCATATACATGTTCATTCTAGCCTTGGACTAATTAATCATTAATATTTTGAACCACTTTTCTGAAAGATGAATTCTATAATAGGCTACTTGATGTGCTATATTTATATTCTATGTAGCATGCACGTTTAAAATACAGTATACCATAAAGTAGCCTCTCTCGCTCTCTCTCTCTCTCTCTCTGATATATATATATATATATATATATATATATATATATATATACTATATGAGCAGCAATATCACACTGGCAATGGCTTTACAATAGCTTATATATTATCGCACTGCTATGACCCCCACTGACTGTAGTTACTTGCAATTCTTTAAAATCTATTTAAAAACATATTGCACCGCTATGAAGGTGATATTGCATTTATGCAACAGTTCGACGGCACACGTGAGTAAATAAATAAGAAACAACAACTGATTGTCTTTAACCTTCAAATGGTCTTCATTTCCTGTTTACACTTCTGGGCTTCGGGGTCTATATGACCCTAACAATTGATTGAGTAATTGTAAAAAACAAATATAAATTTTTAATCATACAAATAATACATTTTTTTTTTTTACTTCTCATTTATTCATTAATGCTGTGTTTATGGAGATATACAGTAAAGTACTTTTGTATCCATATACCACACAATTCCTCAACTACACCATTAGCTTCCATATGAAATATTATTTTTTTATGATACATTGCATTTATGCTCTAGTACTAGGCCTTCATAAAAATGTTCTGATTTATGCCCGATTTTTTATAAAAAAAAAAAAAAAAACATTTTGACACATGAAGAAAACATATTTAGTTTTTTTTTTTTTTCACATTTCCCATTTATTTCAATGTCGGGTCATAATGACCCCGAAGACCAGAAGTGTACATTTTTTTTTACGTACCTTCAGAACAACCGAATCAAGCCCAGTTTTTTTTTTGTGTGTGTACAGATATATAAAGTATGAAAAGTCACAAAATCTTATTCCACTGAGATGAAGGGAACCTTTTTTTTATTAAAGTAAAATTCGTCACTTGGGTCCGTAATGACCCGATTGAGGGCTAAACCCTGCGGTCCTTGATTCTGATTAGTTGAAGCGTGTTGGAACTTCAAAGCCGTTGTAAATTACTCAATAAAACAAAGACTATAGAAGAACAAAAGGCGAGACTCTGATGCTTTTTTGGTAACAGCCACTAGGTGGCACTTCGGTAGCGCAGCTGCCATTTTTGGGTGAAGATTCCAACTGGAGTTACTGGACAAACTCAACATCAGAGAATCTCCATAAGAGAACCCTTGTGAAAAAGAAGTGTGCTTAATTGTATTGAAAGTGTACTTTTTGTGTGCTTAAACCTATTAAAGTATACTTTTTGAAAAGTGTACTTGCAGATAATATAATATAATTAAAATTAAATACCAATTAAGTTTAACTTAAAGTAAGTACACTTTCATCACAATATTTATAAACACACTTAAGTGCACTTTTAAAAATACACTTTGTAATAATATGTAATTAAGTTTAACTTAAAGTAAGTACACTTTCATCACAATATTTATAAACACACTTAAGTGTACTTTTTAAAAATGCACTTTGTAATAATATGTAATTAAGTTTAACTTAAAGTAAGTACACTTTCATTACAATATTTATAAACACACTTAAGTGTACTTTTTAAAAATGCACTTTGTAATAATATGTAATTAAGTTTAACTTAAAGTAAGTACACTTTCATCACAATATTTATAAACTCACTTAAGTGCACTTTTAAAAATGCACTTTGTAATAATATGTAATTAAGTTCAACTTAAAGTAATTACACTTTCATGACAATATTTATAAACACACTTAAGTGTACTTTTTAAAAATGCACTTTGTAATAATGTCTAATTAAGTTTTACTTATAGAAAGTACACTTTCATGATCATATTTATAAACACACTTAAGTGTACTTCTTAAAAATGCACTTTGTAATAATGTCTAATTAAGTTTTACTTATGGAAAGTACACTTTCATGATCATATTTATAAACACACTTAAGTGCGCTTTTTACAAATGCACTTTGTAATAATATCTAATTAAGTTTAACTTAAAGTAAGTACACTTTCATCACAATATTTCTAAATACACCTAAGTGCATGTTTTAAAAAAATCTATTTTTAATAATGTCTACTTAAGTTTTTCTTAAAGAAAGTACACTTTCATGATAATATTTCTAAACACACTCAAGTGCATGTTTTAAAAAACTACTAAAGTTTTACATTTTAAATAATTATGATTTTATAGTGTTTAAAAGTTATTAAAGTTATAAGTTATTAAATGAAATTTATTTTGATGAATTGAATAATATACTAAATACAATTTTGGTAACACTTTACAATAAGGTTCATTAGTTAACTACATTAGTTAACATTAACAAAGAATGAACAATACTTCTACAGCATTTGTTAATCTTTGTTAATGTTAATTTCAACATTTACTAATACTTTATTAAAATCTTGTTAACATTAGTTAATGCACTGTGAACTAACATGAACAAACAATGAACAGCTGGATTTGTATTAACTAACGTTAACAAAGATTAACAAAAACAGTAACAAATGTAGGCTATTGCTCATGGTTAGTTCATGTTAGTTAATACATTAACTAATGTTTAATAAATGAACCTTATTGTAAAGTGTTACCAAAATTTTACTTTTAATGGAAAACATTACATTTGTTCATTTATTTTAAATGTGTTTAATCTATAATATATACTGTGTGCATTAATGCACTTGGAATGTGTTTTTCCAATAAATTTGTGATACAGTACTATAATGGAGGACAACTTGTTGACATTTTTGTCAGTTTTCTACATAATATATGACAATAAAATGTAATTTATGAGAGGATTATTAGCATAACAGTAATGTGTTGGACTTTACATCTGTGAGAATACTTTCAATATCATGTTGTTCTAACAGCGGGCACCTGGACGTCAATTTGACATCAACAAATAGTCAAGATTTTGACCACCATGTATAACATGCATGAATATGCACATTTTCATTATATTTTGTAATTATTTCCTTGTGGTTGTAAAGACGCCAAACAAAGGTATCAATCTGACATGTTTTTTCTTGTCCCTACATCTCAGGTCAATATCATTGACATTAAATCGATGTTGATTTGATGTCAGGAAATAAAACGGCAATTTGATGTAAAATGTATATCAAAACAATGTCTGAAAAAGTATATTTATTGCTCACTGTAAATCAATGCGACTAATTTTCAACATCTAAAAGACCGATCTTAAAAGTTGTAGGACTTTGTAGGTCTATGTATTTAGCATTTTTATTTTATTTAAATCCAAGCAAGTTTAATTCAGTTCTTGATTAAAATGACAGTAGACACTATAATTGCATATACTATAAAAGGTAAATTTAATCTGACATTGAAGCTGATTTTTAAAATGATCATCATCGACTACAAATTGACTACAAAAAGACGTCACATCCTGGTCATATCGCGCGGAAAAGTAGAAGATCTGCATAACCGGCCCGCCCCCTCACACGTCTGCTCAACTGCCAGAGAAGAGATCGTCGATTTCAATTTTAAAAAAATATTCCTCTTTCAACTCTTGGTAAGTAATCAGCTAGCATGCTATTGTTGTTATTATGTTAATACACCATCTTATACATAGGCTACTTAATCTGAATGGGTGTAATTTTCAGAATTATGTCGAATAATTCCACAGCCTTTACCTGAGCTAGTTAGCTAGCTAATTTAACCTGAGGTTAGCTTAACTGTAACGTTTACATTTTGGTATGATGGAAGAAGTGTCTTCCTGTCTGCCATCGTATGATTTTAAAGTGTGTGTGTGTGTGTGTGTGTGTGTGTGTGTGTGTGTGTGTGTGTGTGTGTGTGTGTGTGTGTGTGTGTGTGTGTGTGTGTGTGTGTGCGTGTGCGTGTGCGTGTGCGTGTGCGTGTGCGTGTGCGTGTGCGTGTGTGCGTGTGTGCGTGCGTGTGTGTGTGTGGAAAAATGTCGATTTTACTGGTTTTCTGAGGCCAAACCGACCGGCAACGATAACGTTATTTACTTTCGATTGGAATTTGTTCCTTTAAAAGTGGGTGTTTCAAGCGTTAGTCCGTTACATAGGCTAACGTTATGTTTTGTTTCTTCATTTTGGAGATGCGATCCGGGTCACAGAGACCATTAAACATTGGGAAACATTGCCAACTAACTTATATCTAACGTTATGCAAATAATCTTGAAAAATGCATGTTCTCGTAGTGGTAATAAAATATCAATATTATGACTAATTACAATGGGTGTAAAATGATATCCTAACCATGTGAAATGTTTTCAATTTTTTTTCCAGCGTACCAGCCCCAGATCTGTCACAGATTTGAATAAGAGGTAAGTTGAAATGGTAGTATCCATATAACGTTACTGGCCTATGACATTTTATGTATTCCTTTCCCAATGGAAGAGAAAAGTAAGTGTGTTCTTCTAAACAAAAAATAGCTGCTGCATTGAATTATTTTATTTTTTTAATGCACATTTTTCGTTTGTACAGAATATGATGTCATATTGCTCTCTTTGGTCTGACGTTCAGAGTTCCAAAATCAACTCCGATTCAACAGCTTAACAGATAGCTAACCAGCGAGGAAAACGAAAACTCATGGTAGGTTACTATGAAAAGTAAAACAAACATTTGCTAACAGATGTAATTATTACACATACAATATCTTATTCACATATTCTTGTACCTCATATACATTTCTGCATATTTGCTTAATTATTCCTTCAGACAGCTCCGATGTCAAATTGGTGCAGCTACCCTGCGGGAAAATGTCAACATTGTGATGAAAAGGTCAGTCTCTGAAGTTGTGTGGTTAATATCTTAAAATGTATTTAATACTCTTAAATGAATACGCCCAGATCTGCGGATTGAAGATGAAGAACACGCTGAATCTGATTATAACAAGACCGAAGCGAACACGAATTTGTGTGGTTTACACTTAATCACAAATATTTAGGGGGACGAGGCAGAAGTTTAGGGGAATTTGATTATACTATTTCAGAATGCCCGTTGGGCAGGACAGTTATGCATTTTGGTACCCCTACTGAAAACACAATAGCCCGGGACGTCTGGCTAGCGATTTTGTGAGCCCTGACATTATTTCACATTTCTTCCTGTACAGCATGTATAACTTTGTTTATTCACTTTTTTTTTTTTACAGAATGCTTGCAAATAGCCTCATGTCTATACTGAACATGGATGGTGATAAGCTGCCTTTCAGAAGAATTGAACTTTATAAGGTCGCAATAGGTAATTACATTTTCTATTTGTGCACCTACACCACCTATAGCTCTATTCTCTGCATGATTTTTATTTTGATCAGTATGTGCAAGATAAATGGCAATTGCTGTTACATTTTTCAGGTGCCATCCAGAAGTAACAACCCGGCATCACAGAAGCTTCCATTGGTAGCCTTACGGCCTACCATTTGCTCGCTGCACCGGACAGAAGAGGGGGCACTGGGCGCCGGAAGGTAGGAGCTGCTGCAAACAATGTAGATTCGGCCCAATTCCATTTCTCTGTTTTTACCCTTCCCCTTCATTTTACCCCTACACTGTGTCCTTCGAAACATGATGGAAAGATATAGGGGTAAAAATATTCTCCATGGAAAAAAGACACTAATCGCATACATAGGGAAGAGCCTGGACAAATGTGATGTTTTGAAATCACTGCTCTCTGGCTTTATATACTAAATACTTAATAAATACTTTCTGGCTTTATATACTAAATACTTACTAAATACTTTATATACTCTCTATATACTGTAGAGTAGCCTACTACTGATGGGTACTAAGCATTTGTTATGTTAATGGACAGGCCCCATTTTAATGTTTGCTCTCTTGTTTTCTTGTTCCCTTTTACAGGCACTTGGGAGCCCTTGAGGTGTGAACCCATAGCGCCCCCACTGCATTACACTGCTCAAAAAAATAAAATAAAAACATATCAGATCTCAAAGTATGTGTATGTTGTCAGTCATTGTACATTTAGGTTGGAATTGAGTGATGCTTAGCATTGAAATGATATCAAAATATGTCAATAATTTGATGTAATTTTGACATCAATGTTTGATGTCACATTTATGTTGAATTGATATCAAAGCTTGATATTGAATGATATCAAAATAGCATCAAAATGACATCGGCAGAGGTCAAAATCTTGACATCAAATTGACGTTGTCACTTTGACATCAAATTGACTTTCATTTTTGACCTATTTCGTGACGTAATTTTGACATCAGTGTTTGATGTCATTTTGATGTTAAATTGACATCAAATGCCCACTGGGAAGTCAATTAAACACATTTAATTGCAATCTACACTACACTGAACAAAAATATTGACTTTTAGTAAGGTGAAAGAGTAAAGTTTTGTGAACTTACAGAGTCTAACAACACAAAGAGTTAGAACAACTTCAACTAGGGCTGGAAATCGATTCCAAAAAGAATCAATTCCTTGATTCCGAGGTTGGAATCGATTCCATTAAGGGGAATCGACTCCTTTAAGATTTTTTTTATAACACAAACCGCGGCCGAAATGTAACCGATTTCATTTGTCAACACATTTCAATCACGTCACCTCAACTTAAACAGAAAAGCTGAAATAAAAATAAAAAAAAATATATACGAACATGGTGTTTAATGCGCATGCGCCAGAAATACTACGTCATGACGCACTACTTCACTAGAGTTTGAAAAATGCGCTGTTATGTTTCTGTAATCGCGATGCGTGAGGAAACCTTCCCAAACAAGAAGAGAACAAAAGGAGCGCTACGTTTGAGGTGTTATACTGCAAATAATCAGTCAAGTAAGTATATCTTGATGCTTTCTTTATTGAATTTGTTTTCACCGCAGTTGATATTGCGAGTGCTGTTTAATCGCAGATAGTAACGTAAATGTAAATACATTCGGGAGGTAAATTAATCATGTTTCCAATAATTTATGATTGCATTCAAATAATGTCTTGCATCGTAATGTGCTCGCGTGTGTGGGCGTGTTCGAGGAATTTGTCTACTGAAATGTGTTTAAAAATATATTTATTTTTATTAAACAGACTTTTTAAATAATTTTAAACAAACTAAATGACTTTAAAGTGTAACTAAACCCCTGGTCAAAGCCCGACTCCACCCACTGGCAAAATTTGAAAAATGCTAAAAAAGTGGGCAGACCCCAGCGGAGACAGAGGGGACGAGCCAAGGGCGGGGCTGAGCGGGGAGCGTGCACATGAGACCCGCAGTGACGGATTAATTGACAGCTGTAGTGGTGGGAAGTTCGGATCATTTTACTGACTCGGATCTTTGAGTTCTCGTTCAGCAAATGAACGAATCTTTTATCGAACCATTTCGTTCATTTCATCATTATATAATTAAAATGTCATGTTAAATATTCCAAAACATCTAGTAGGCTACTTACGAAAATCTTGATTACATTTACCGGATGTGTGTCTTGGTGTAACTTCCTTCCGGAATTGACGCGGATCACTTGCGGCTCGTGGAAAAAATAGACTAGACGCCGAAACTGGCGCTTCACGGCGCCGGCCGGCTGAGCCTCGCCACGGCGCTCCGCGTCTGGTGTGAACGACACCATAACATGGGCGCCGAAGGAAGCGGCCGTGCGATATAGCACAGCAGTACTGGAAAGAATAAAGATTAGTTCATCTCTCGAGTCTCAAGCTTCGACCGGGTCCGAGTCTTTCGTTCTTCCGGTCAGTCCCGTATAGTCTATGCTGTCAGCACCGGAAAGAGAAATGATTAGTCCATCTTTCAAGTTCAGGTTCTCATGATGCTATCCTGATCGTTTTCAATACTCATAAATCCAACTCCTGACTCGCTAGAGTAGTTTTGACAGAACCAGATGCTTTTATACCAGGGTCTGCCAAGGGCGTGGTGAGCTCGCACCAAGGGCGTGACAGAGTAGTGTCAGAGAGTTCGCTACGTCAGAGAGTACCCCTGCTGCAGGAGCTTTCCGTTTAACCTGAAGAGGGCAGCACTTAGACGTTTTACACCATATATTTGAAAATTAAAAGACTTTATTGCCAATTGTCAAAAAATGTACTCGAATCAATGAACAGCATTTATGAAGCTCCATTCTTACAGATCATTAACTAAAAAAAGTTGGTTAAGTGTTTAGTTACTCTTTAAGTTAAATTTGCATGCTGAATGCTGATCCAATCCAGTAACGTTCGAAGACATTTATATATTAATCAATCTTAACCACCATACATGTTTAATATACGTTATCACCCACCTCTAGAAATAATGCTTGCTTGTAATGTATTTAATTTCGTTTTGCATTTGAAGAGTGAGTTGTTCAGTTACTATTTGTTTTGGAATGTGTCATATTTTTTTCTTATCTGGATTAAACTTTCATTTTGCTGGATCAGTTCACATTTGTTATTGGAGATACAGAGTAAGCGGTGTGGAATCACAGACCTGTATTGAGGTGATGTTATGAATTTTTGCCCAGCCAGCACACCAAGCTAAAACACTGCTATCAAGTTCTCTTACGAGAGGTTCTCTCGTATTACGTAAGCTAGCTTACGCTACGGGAAAGATTCTTCTTTGCCGAACAATTGAAGCCAAAATTTTTTATAATTTGTAATCATTGTCAACGCACTTCTCAGATGCAGGACCTAGAGCGGGCTAACTGGCAGGCTCATTGGTTCGTTCCTGGGAAGTGCTCAAACCAATCGGAGAGCGGCGCTGAACCCGCGCCCAATGAGCGGACGACGCTCGCTCATCACGTCAAAGCCCGCCGAAAGGGGCGTGGCTTGAGTGTATATAAGCACTCTCCGTGGTTTGGAACAACGATTCATTTTGATTCAGCGATCTAATCGCCTGCCGTTGCAAGACTGAAGCCGTCGTCGTGACAAGGCACCTTCTAGCAAGCAAGAAGCCTGAAGAAGCCGGCCCCTGCCACCTTCAGCCGCCTCAGCGAGCTAGCGCCGTCCGACGACTTCCACTTGCTCCATCACAAAAGAGCGTGAGCGTCTTTTTAAAGATGTCTCGCATTTCCTGCGGCTCATGCCGCGCACCGCTCGAAGACGGAGACCGCCACCTCATCTGCCCTCTCTGTCTCGGGCTTGAACATGCGGAAATCGCCCTCGCCGATGGAGGATGCTCTCTCTGCGAGGCGCTGACAATGTCTTCCCTGCGGGCAAGACTCCTCACCGCTGCAATCCGCCCAAGCCGCGCCGCCTCTGACTTCTCCGCGGAAGAAGAAGCGCCGCTCTCAGAGGCCGCCGGAACCTGCGATGGCTGTGTGTGGGCCGCAGCCGCCGCCCCCCGACCACTCTCTCTCTCCACCCGAGCTGGACCCCCCATTGCCGCCGAGTGGCCGCTCTGCAGCGTCCCTCGACTCTGAGGAAGAGAAAGAGTCGCCTTCGTTGCACGCTTCTAACAGCGACGAATGGTCTTCACTGGGCTCTTCGGCGTCATGCTCCGCGGGGACGCGCTCCGGCATCGAAGAGGACCTAATGCTCCTCCTGACTCTCGCCGTCGAGCGTCTGGGCTCTCGACTGGTCACCACCACCCGAGTTACCACCGAACCGGATGGATGGAAAGTACCTGCACCGCGCCCCGCCCCGCTGGCACCCGGTCCGCTCCTTTCCTGCCTGAGCTCCACGCCGAGCTCACTAAATCGTGGAAAGCTCCTCTCTCGGCTCGGACCCGCTTCTGATGTCTCCGCCTCGCTGCGCTCGGTGGATGGAGCCACCGAGAAGGGCTATACAGCGATGCCGCCCGTCGAAGATCTGGTCGCCGCTCACTTGTGCTCGCCCTCCGCTGGATGGCGATCCTCTCCTGAAGCTTCCTTCTAAAGCTTGCAGAGCGTCCTCTACCTTCCACACCCGCGCCTATGCAGCCGCTGGCCAGGCCGCTGCAGCGCTGCACTCCATGTCGGTTCTCCAGGTGCTGCAATCCGACCTGTTGAGTGACATAGCGCAGAACGAGAGAGAAATCAATGGCCGTGCGCTCAACGACTTAAGATGCGCTGACGGACCTCTCCCTTCGCGCCACCAAAGCTGCCGCTCAAGCGCTGGGAAGATGCATGGCCATCCTCTGTGTCGCCGAGAGACACTTGTGGCTCACGCTCAGGGACATGAGCGAAGCTGAGCGCGCTGTCTTCCTCAACGCGCCCGTCTCACCCTCTGGCCTCTTCGGATCTGCCGTCACGGGCATCGTGAGAACGCTTTCCGAGGTCCAGAAAGCCACCCAGGCCATGAATTTGTTCCTGCCTCGCCGCGTAACACTTCTGCAGGCCGCTCTCGTGAGCCCCTGCCAGAACGCCTCAGCAACGCCGCCCGCAGCAAGCTCAGGCCCATCCCCAGCACAGGCAGAGCGGCCGCCCTCGCCCTCGCTCTCGCTCCGACAGCCGACGCAGACAGGCTCCCCAAGCGCCCCGCCCCAAGGTCACGCTGAAGCCTGATCAGCAGAAGTCCGCCTAGCACTTCTGGGGAAAGACGGCTTCTTCCGCCGCGGCCGGACCGCGTCAAAGTTTCACCCTCTGTTAGTCCCCGAACCTTTGCCGACTGCAGCAGCGAATCTCCGCCGAGAACAAGCCGGTGACTCGACCCGCTTGCGAGCGACAAACAGCCGTTTTCACGGCTACCCAGAGAGTTCACATAAAGAGCATAAAAGCCTCAAGTGTAAAAAATGTGACCACAAGCACGTGTTCACTCACACTTTTTCCCGTGTCCCCACAGAGTTCACTCCCACTCAGCGGCCTCCGTCCGCTCGAGTAGCAGAAAGCATAAGCACGCCCTCAAGCAGCGCGTGTCCCCCCTCTGCTCGCTCTGTCTCACGGCCCATAAGCTCCTCTCTGAGTGCAAATCCCGTTGCCACACACAGTTTACACGAGCACACACACAGTGTCCAGCCCGTTACATGCAGCAACCGGGACAGCACGGCCATTCAGCCTCTAGCAATATGCTTCAAAGCGTGGGAAGCCATTCCCGGCATATCCCCGTGGGTACTAAGCATTATAAAAGACGGCTACCAGTTACAGTTTCGCCGCCGCCCCGCGTTCCGCGCCCGGCCCCTTTCTGTGGTCAGCCCAGCTGCCGCGAGCACGCTCCGCACAGAAATATCGAAACTGTTAAGCAAAAGGCGTCGAGAGAGAGTCCCTCCACCCATAACCGAGCCCGGGGTTTTACGGCCGTTATTTTCTGGTCCCCAAGAAAGACGGCGGCCTCAGGCCGATTCTAGACCTCAGATTTCTGAACAAAGCTCTCATGACGAGATCATTCAGAATGCTGACGGTCAGGAAACTCCTCGCACATGTGCGCCAGGGGGATTGGTTCATCTCCCTAGATCTGAAAGACGCTTATTTTCAGATTCAAATACACCCTCGTCACAGGCAGTTTTTACGCTTCGCCTTCGAGGGCCAGGTTTATCAATACGCCGTTCTCCCGTTCGGCCTTTCCCTAGCGCCACGCACGTTCACGAAATGTATGGGACGCAGCGCTCGCCCCTTCGAACCCAGGGGATGCGCATTTTGAATTATTTGGACGATTGGCTGATATCTAGCACGTTCCAAAACAGAGCTTCTGTCGCACCGTACAGCTCTTCTCGCTCATCTGGAAGCGCTGGGCCTCTCTGTCAACTGGACAAAGAGCGTTCTCCAGCCCAGTCAAACTATCTCTTTTCTGGGGATAGACCTGGACTCTACCACTATGAAAGCACGCTTATCCGCTCAGCGCACACGCCGCTTGCAGCGTTTAGCCGCTTCGTTCTAGGGCTGCAACTAACGATTATTTTAATAATCGATTAATCTGTCGATTAATTTGTCGATTAATCGATGAATCGGATAAAAAAAACATTATTTTCCAATCCTTTATTAAAAAACAGAACTAAAAGGTGCAAATTCAGTGATCCAGTGCAAAAAAATGGACTAACAAAAAACATACACATGTATGCTTTACATCTGCCAAATATATAGGCCTTTTAAAAAATAAAGTGCACAAAAAGATGCATATTTTCTTTTTTAAAGGGGCCTGAGCTGTCAGAACAATAAATTGATAAAAAAATACAGAAAAATACAAATCAGAAAACTTAACAGGATTTGTTTGAACGTCAGAACGTGTTCTCTACACCACACTCGCACACACTCACAAACTCACACTCACAAACTTGTGTTGTGTTTTTGTCAAAGATGTTATAATCTTTAACAAAATGTTTGAAACTTTTTAACAAGCAAATGCACTTATGATCATTTTACCTAGGTAATAATAGCAATAATAATAATTATATCAGAAGATAATATCTCTAGTTTATCCTAATATTAATTATAAATACAATGAATATAAAATATAAATACAATATAAAGTATATATATATATCAAATACAATGGATTGACCATCTCCTATGGTGTAAGGTATTTTTCCGCTCATCCTTTCCGAGCATATAGTGAAGTCAGTGAGTCATTCAGAGTGAAGTTTGAACAATTCAGTGCTTCAAATTGTGGAAAAATATTCCCCTTTGTAGTGGTAGGCAGGCTACTTGGACAGACAAGAAAGTGTTTTCATCTGTCTATCTGATTCAAATCACAGTTTGCTAATTCAGTGGTAAGAATTTAATTGTTGTTTTTATTTATATCTTATATAATATGCCTAATTATGTATTACTATAGTATCAGAGAATGTCTAGTAGGCCTAGGCTATGTACCAAATTACTAATGCTCAGACACACTCGGTCTCTCTCGTGCGCGATCTTGGACAAACGCACGCGCGCGCTACTCGGACACACTGGTCTCTCTCTCGTGATCACGGACGCATTACGGTCTCTCTCTGCTCCCGCGTGAGCGATCTCGGACACATTCGGTCTCTCTTCTCGTGATCACGGACACGGTCTCTCGCTCCCGCGTGAGCGATCTCGGACACATTCGGTCTCTCTCTCTCGTGATCACAGACACACTCGGTCTCTCGCTCCCACGTGAGCGATCTCGGACACACTTGGTCTCTCTCTCTCTCGTGATCACAGACTCTCTCGGTCTCTCGCTCCCGCGTGAGCGATCTCGGACACACTCGGTCTCTCTCTCTCGCGATCATCACGGACACACTCGGTCTCTCTCTCTCGCAATCATCACGGACACACTCGGGTCTCTCTCTCTCGCGATCATCACGGACACACTTGGGTCTCTCTCTCTCGCGATCATCACGGACACACTCGGTCTCTCTCTCTCGCAATCATCACGGACACACTCGGGTCTCTCTCTCTCGCGATCATCACGGACACACTTGGGTCTCTCTCTCTCGCGATCATCACGGACACACTCGGGTCTCTCTCGTTTGACAAATGCGAACTCCGCGATTGAGCGACAGTGCGTGAGAGAGACCGAGAGTGCTCGCGCTCAACTCAAACTTTTTTTTTTAAATATATATACAAACATTTCCGTGTCGCGCAACGCAACGAATCGATAATGTAATTCGTTGCCAACTCTTTCAGAAATCGATTTTAATCGATTTAATCGAATTCGATTGTTGCAGCCCTACTTCGTTTCCAGATGAATACCCGCGTTCCGGTGAAAACCTTTCAGAGAATGCTGGGTCACATGGCCTCAGCTGCAGCCGCGCTACAGCTAGGTCTTTTACATATGCGCCCCCTCCAATTCTGGCTAAAGACCCGTGTACCCCGCGCGAGTGGACCACGGGCCGCCAGCTAATCAGAGTCACTCAGGCATGCATCTCTGCACTACAGCCTTGGACGGTGACCGATTGGTTTCAACGGGGCGTCACGATGGGGACCTTCTCTCACCGGAAGGTAATCTCGACAGACTCATCCAACACAGGCTGGGATGCGGTCTGCGAGGGCTCACCGGCCTCTGGCCGATGGTCGAATCGGGAGACCCCATTTCACATAAACTGTCTCGAGATGCTCGCGGTCGAGTATGCACTGTTGCAGTTCCTCCCGCGCATCCAGGGTCACCACGTCCTGATTCGTTCAGACAACATGACAGTGGTATCCTACATCAACCGTCAGGGCGGGGTCAGATCCAGGAATCTCTTCCTGCTGACACGCCGCATTCTAGTTTGGTCCCAGAGTCATCTGCTCTCGCTCAGAGCGACGCATGTCCCGGGACACCTAAACGACGGTCCAGACATTCTATCCAGGAACCTTCTCTCTCCAGGAGAATGGTCCCTGAATCCTCTTACAGTCCAATCACTGTGGCGCCTCTTTGGCAGAGCGGAGATAGATCTCTTTGCGACAGAAGAGAACTCGCACTGTCCGATATTCTTCTTGAAGAACGAGGACGCATTGGCGCTAGAATGGCCATACCGCCCGCTCTATGCCTTCCCTCCCATCTCCCTGCTACCGCAGGTCATTCAGAGAATCAGGGAATTTCGCCACCCGGTGCTCCTCATAGCCCCGCGTTGGGAGAATCAGATTTGGTACCCGGAGCTCACACAGCTGTCTCAGACAGCCCCGTGGCCCATCCCGGTCAGAGCAGATCTCCTCTCTCAAGCCCGCGGCACAATCTGGCATCCCCACCCGCAGCGCTGGGCGCTTCATGCATGGGTGACCAACGATTACACGTTGATTTGCCAGAGGGAGTCTTGAATACGATCAAACACGCTCAGAGCGGCATCTACCAGAAAGCTCTATGCGGCTAAATGGTCTATAATTTCAAAATGGTGCACCGAAAGAATTTGGACCCCTTAAGTGTGAGGTCTCTTCTTTGCTTTCCTTCCTTCAAGATATGCTGGACAAGGGCAGAACCCCATCCACCCTGAAGGTTTATGTGGCAGCCGTCGCGGCCTTCGTTGGTCCCCGACGCGCCCAGTCTATTGGCAAAGACGAGCTGGTTATCTGCTTCCTCAGGGGAGCCAGGAGGATGAACCCCCCTCGCCCCCCTCGGTGCCGGTTTGGGACCTTTCAATAGTCCTCGAGGCCTTGAAAGCCCCCCCTTTCGAACCGCTCGAGTCTATTGACCTCAAATATCTCTCCCTAAAAGCCGTTTTTCTGATCGCTCTTGCCTCAGTTAAACGAGTGGGCGACATTCACGCGCTCTCTTCGAACGCGTCGTGTCTTGAAATTTGGCCCTAACGACTCCATCGTCATTCTCAAACCCAGACACGGATATGTGCCTAAGGCGATTGGCACCCCATTTAGAGCACAGGTGATATCCTTATCGGCTCTGCCCACCTCTGATAGCGAGCCCAATGCCAACCTCCTCTGCCCGGTCCAGGCGCTGAGAGCGTCAGATTACACGCGCTGCCACGTTCAGACGTTCTGAGCAGCTGTTTGTGGCGTTTGGGGGACGCACAAAAGGCTTGGCCGCTTCTAAACAAACACTATCCAGATGGATAGTAGATGCTATCGCCTCCGGCTAAAAATCTGCCTTGCCCGCTCGGCGTCAGGGCTCACTCCCACTCGAGGCATGGCCTCTTCGTGGGCTTGGTCCTGTGGTATTTCTATTCATGATATCTGTGTGGCCGCGGGCTGGGCTTCCCCGTCCACCTTTATCAGATTTTATAACTTGGAAGTACCGGCCTTACAGGCTAAATTACTAGCGGTCTAACCCGCCGCAGCGTCTAGCCATGCTTTATGGGGAATCCTTCAACCGGCTAGCCCCTTGATCTTCCCCCTCCATTCTATGGAAACTTCCTATACTATGGCCCGCTATGCCGGCCGCCTCTTTAGGCCTCATATTCTCATATAAACGGCTTCTGCCCTTTATTATTGTTTCTCCACTATTGCTCCCTCCACCCTCCCGGGGATGCTTGTGGTGACTGACCGGGCACGGCGTTGACCAGGGGTTCCCGTAGCGTAAGCTAGCTTACGCAATACGAGAGAACCTCTCGTAAGAGAACGAATCGGTTACCTGAACGTAACCTCGGTTCTCTCTAGATGAGGGAACGAGTATTGCGTTCCCGGCCGTGCCCGCTCTAACAGCGATTCGCTTCATCACTATAAATCGTTGTTCCAAACCACGGAGAGTGCTTATATACACTCAAGCCACGCCCCTTTCGGCGGGCTTTGACGTAATGAGCGAGCGTCGTCCGCTCATTGGGCGCGGGTTCAGCGCCGCTCTCGATTGGTTTGAGCACTTCCCAGGAACGAACCAATGAGCCTGCCAGTTAGCCCGCTCTAGGTCCTGCACCTGAGAAGTGCGTTGACAATGATTACAAATTATAAAAATTTTTGGCTTCAGATTGTTCGGCAAAGAAGAATCTTTCCCGTAGCGTAAGCTAGCTTACGCAATACTCGTTCCCTCATCTAGAGGAACCGAGGGTTACGTTTAGGTAACCGATTCCGTCACTAAGTATCCCTATAGCTTTTAATGCTTTGTATCTTTTACATTTGAAAGTTATACATTCCAACCTATGCATTTACATATGCCCCTATAATCATCATATATTTTACAACAAACCAAATGAAGAAGGCTGCCGCATTACTGTGTCAACCGTGGTAAATACATGACGATACGTGCGGCAGGCTTAAAATTCAAGATTACCTTTCTCAATTTGCATGGGTCTTGGGTTTGCAAGGGTCATTAACCTAAAATTTGTGTAATTGATAGTTATGTTTAAATTCCTTGTAAAGTAGCAAAATAAATGCTATTTAATGTTTAATAATTACTCTATTTTTAATGACTTTAAGCCCAGTGTCAGTGAAGATGGCGTGGTCAGTGCAATCCTGGTGGGAAATAGAGGAACCTGGCCCAGATTTCTACTTCGGTGTGACACTGATGAGGTAATTCATCACATCACACATTCATCAACAGTTAACAGTCTAAAGTTTACGTACACCTTGCAGAATAAACTGCTTCATCAGGGTAGTACTAAATAAAAAAACAACATATACATTTTTGTGTTCCCCTTTATTGCTAAAATTACTAACATTTTGCAGACACTGCAGGTGTAAATAAACTTTAAAGGGAAAATATCACTTTCATTCATTTGAGCCAAATATAATAATGGACTGGATCTTTTTTATAAACAAATGTTTTCACTTTTTTTTTCTCAAGGTATTTTTTTCTGACTTTCCTGCCTCTTTGGAACAAATCCATTCACATTTACTTTGGAGAGCACGGGGACATTGACATAAACAGGACTTTCCAACTACTTCGAAACATTTGGTGACAAATGATTTTGGTTTTCTTTTTTTTTGCCTTTAGATTTCTTTAGTTTTTTTTTTAAACAAACTTATATTCACTGTAATGCTGAAGTAAGCATTTTGTCCTCTTTAATGTTGGTGCTACGAAAAGGTTTATGAGCTAAAATTAACCAGGTTCGGTAACACTTTAATTAGGTCTCATTTGTTAATATTATTTTATGTATTAGCAAAACATGATCTAAAAATGAGCATTTTTTTTACAGTATTTTTGTTCATTATTTAATTCATGGGTTGTGTGTTTGATGTACTGTGTGTTTTCTTCTAAAATGATGTTTGTACTGGTAATCCCTAGGTTATGGGGACCAAATTACCCCAAAAGTATAGTAATACCAGTAAATTACATGGAAACAATTTTATAAATCATACAGAATTATGTTTTCTGAAAATGTAAAAACACAAAAATGTTTTCCGTGATGATAGGTTTAGGTTTAGGTACCTTTGTATGAGGGAGAAAATTATTGTGCATATAAGCATCATTGCCCTCCAGACTCTTTCTAAATGAGAGTTAAAGGGATATTTCACTTTAAAATTAAAATTCTGTCGTCATATACTCACCCTCTACTTACACTTAAGTGATCTTATGAATCACTGACAACTCTTAAATAACTGGTTTGTAAATAATGCTATACTTTATTAAGAAATTATTAATTGATCAATAACAAAGTATGAAAATACAATTATTAAACACATATGCTTATAAATCAAGAAAAAAGAATGTATTGCTGTATTTAGAAACTTATTATTAATGTCTATTATGCTTTATAAATGATTAATTAACTGTTAACTCATGCTTAACTAATGAATAATAGTGTGCAGTTATTATAAAGTGTTACCTTTCTTTCTTCTGCTGAACACAAAGGAAGATATTTTGAGAAATGTCAGTAACCAAAAACTTTATATCTTTATATCCAGTTAACTGGTCCCATTGACTTCAAGAGTAGGAAACAAAATACCATGGAAGACAATGGGACCAGTTAACTATTTGGTTACTGACATTTTTCAAAATATCTTCATTGTGTTTAGCAGAAGAATAATTCATACAGGTTTGAAACAACTTGAGGGTGAGTAATAAATGACAGAATTTTCATTTTAAGGTGAACTACGGTATCCCTTTAAAGTGTTGTAACTGTTTGTTTCTTGTTTTTTTTTCTTGTGCATCAACAGAAAGGTTTTTATGTATTTATTTTAGAGATTGTTTTGTCAGTTATTATTTTTTTTAATTACAAATGTATTTAATTATATAATAGTGTACATGTATATTACATTAAAGTATATTTTAGTTGACATTAATTGCTTGTCAGTATATTTGGAAGTACACTTTTACCATATTTCAAAAATCACTCTTAATATCAACTAATAGCATTTAATTTGAGCCTAATCTTTGATACGTTTGAAATCAATTACATATAATATGCAATAAGTTTGTCGAAAACATTACACTTAATTCACATTTAAGTGTATTGTTAAGTGACATTAAAGTACATTTTAGTTTACATTAATTGCTTGTCAGTGCATTGAGCAGTACATTTTAAATAGACAAGAAGCAATTATGAAAGTAAATATAATGTTGTATTAAAGTCCCACTTAAGTGGTACCAAAAATCACTCTTAATGGCAACTTATTGCATTTTATTTCTACTTAATATGTGATATATTTGACATTAATTACCATTAATGTGTATTCAGTGTGCCAAAAAAATTGCATTTAATTCACACTTAAGTGTATTGTTAACTGACATTAAAGTATATTTTTGCTCCCATTAATTGCGTCATTGTATTGTGTAGTGCACTTTAACTGTATTTTAAATACACTGGAAGCAATTGTGAAAGTATATATAAAGTTGTATTAAAGTACCAATTAAGTTGTTCCAAAAAATCATTCTTAATTGCAACTTATTACACTTTATTTCAACTTAAAATGTGATATATTTGAAATAAATTATACTTAATGTGCATTAAGTGCCCCAAAAAAGTGTTTTTAAGTCGCACTTAAGTGTATACATTTAAAGTGTATTATTTTTGTAATAAGTACACTTTATAAAAGTACACTAAAGTGCACTTTTTTTTCACAAGGGAATCTCCCAGCCAAATCAGAAGCGCAATAAAAAAGTGGTGTAGGCTACTTAAATGACTTGGCAAGGCACGCGTGCATTATAAGTGAGAACTGGGCATAACACAAGAGCTCAACATGAGGGTATTACAAACTTTCTTTCATATGACATACGCAGACAACACAAGCTAACAATGGCAAGTCTTCAGGGACAACCTTAATGCACATATTAATAGTATTAAATACACCACACTACCTCCCCTTTAAAATGAAAGGCAATCTCCACATAGTGCATAAACATAACACCAACTTAAAACTAAACTTCTTACACAGAATAGTGATTTCACTCTGATTATTTTAGTGACCGGCATATTTAACAAAGCATGTTGACCCTTACAAATAACTCAACCCTCTTTAAAGGGGAAATGAAGCAGTGAATCAAGTTTACATGATTTACAAGATGGATTTCCAATATATTCAACAACTATATAAGAAACATGACAAATGTAAACATTTAGAAGAAAAAAAGAAAAACTTTATATCTTTCACCGCCAGGGCGCCGCCATTGTGCAGTATTCTAACATGTGACGTCACTGGGTTGGTTGGCTCAGGCTCTATCCATAGACAGTATAGTGAATATCAGCGACATTAAAGTGTTTACACCAGTGTTTTGACCACGACTAATGTTAGGTACAGTTATTAGACAAAAAGACGACGTCTAATGTTATATGTTGACAAACTGCACATAGAAACATTGTTCACGATGTCTGCCGTCATATTCCCGTCTCGTCAACACCATGTAAGTTATGTTGCTATGTAGAAAAGCCGGTGGGGGTTTGGGGCGAAGAGCGGGTTTTGCAATGCCACCAGGTGACAGTGTGGCTGTTGTTCTGCGATGCCTACCATGTGTCAGAGTCCATCTGCTGTCAAGAGGTTGATCTTGAGCATGTATTGCGTGGTCAATTCTGCATCACCGGCATGCACGTTTATATGCTGTTCCGTGAGGTAAGTTAGACGTGTTGGAAGCGGCGATGCTTTCCCTGAAGGATGTCAGAGCGGAGACACTTTTTCCTTGTACATGTAGGCTGTAGCTACTAGCACTACCAGTGCTAAAACATGGAAGTTTAATTTCCCTTAAACAAATACATGCTAACTTACATGTTGTTGACGAGACGGGAATATGATGGCAGACATCGCGAACAATGTTTCTATGTGCAGTTTGTGGTAACACTTTACTTCAAGGGGTGTGCATAAGACTGACATGACGCTGTCATAAACATGACATAACACCTGTCATGAACATGAAGGAGTCTTTATGAATGTTTATGACTGTTGTCATTTAGTGTAATTCGGTAAATTATGACACTTTTAATGCAAAGTTGACATTGTTTAAAATGTCTTTGTTATGACAACTTGACATTAACAAAGACAAAAATGTATTTGTTATGACAACTTGACATTAACCAAGACAAAAATGTCTTGGTTATGACAACTTGACATTAACCAAGACAAAAATGTCTTGGTTATGACAACTTGACATAACCAAGAAATCATAACCTGTTAACCTGTAATGTGGTAATTACCCTATCATATGTTATGGTTGGTTTTAACTTTGGTTGTCATGACACCATTATAACTGTGACATGAAAATTTTACTTGTCCTCAAGTAAAGTGGAACACATTTGTACTAGTTATAAAGATGGCATTAAGGGTCATTACACTGTCAAATGCTTTAACAACAGTGTCATTAATATTTCTCTTTACCTCAAGTAAAGTGGAACACGTTGGACTAGTTTTGATTTCTTGGTTAATGTCAAGTTGTCATAACAAAGACATTTCTGTCTTTGTTAATGTCAAGTTGTCATAATCAAGACATTTTTGTCTTGGTTAATGTCAAGTTGTCATGACAAAGACATTTTTGTCTTTGTTAATGTAAAGTTGTCATAACAAAAGACATTTTAAACAATGTCAACTTTGCATTAAAAGTGTCATAATTTACCGAATGACACTTAATGACAACAGTCATAAACATTCATAAAGACTCCTTCATGTTCATGACAGGTGTTATGACATGTTTATGACAGTGTCATGACAGCCTTATGCACACCCCTTCAAATAAAGTGTTACCCAGTTTGTCAACATATAACATTAGACATTCGTCTTTTTGTCTAATGACTGTACCTAACATTAGTCGTTCGCGGTCAAAACACTGGTGTAAACAGTTTAATGTCGCGATATTCACTTACTGTCTATGGATAGAGCCTGAGCCAACCAACCCGCGTACGTCATATGTTAGAATACTCCACAATAGCGCGCCCCTGGCAGGCGAAAGATATAAAGTTTTTTCTTTTTTTCTTCTAAATGTTTAAATTTGTCATGTTATATAATTGTTGATTATATTGGAAATCCATCTTGTAAATCATGTAAACTTGATTCACTGCTTCATTTTCCCTTTAATAACTGAACTAGTCCCAGTATCATACTATATTTAATATCTGTAATGTGACGACCGCTTAAAGTCATGCACTCCGAGTGCCTGCAAAGTTACTGTCTCTGGATCAGGCAGCCCGGGCTGGTCTAATGTAAAAGGTGGTGGGGAAGGTGCAGCGCAGACTGGCACAGCAAGGTCACACTCCTGCTCAGCTGACTGAGTTGCTCCTTGAGGCTCTGGATCTGAAACACCCTGAGGGTATCGAGGTCGCAACTGGTCTCTGTGACGCCTGTACACTTGGTCAGTTAACTACCCCTACACCCGGTATGACACCGGACCTGTCTGTTGTGTTACTAGTCCTGGAATCCATTTGGGTTTACAGGGTACCCCTGCAGTATTGCATAGATACACAGGAGCATCCACATCTAACTGTCTCTCAGCAGCGGGCAACCTGACTGTCATGTTTCTCCTTTTGCTGATATTGCCTTGATAACATATCATATATTGATATGATATATATTGATCACCTTGTCACTGGCTAACATTTCTTTGCACCTATCATATTAAGCGTTCTGTTCCACTTTACTACCCCATTTTGTTTTGTCCTTCAGCAGTCTGTAAAAGTGGGGCCAAAACAGTACTTTGTTGCGGCAAAAAAAAACGACCATAATAGTTCACTAACCCCAGGAAAGCTTTGAGCTCTTTGATGTTTGTGGGTGTTGGAGCATCATGCACGACTCTGACCTTGTCTTTAGATGGGTAGACTCTTTTTCCGTCAGGCTTCACAGAAATTGCTGCTTTAATGCCATTTAATGTCTCCAACTCATCTTTGAAAACATTGACTTGGGTTTAGTTGCTGGGTGAGTGACATTTTCTATGACTTTTTAAATCACTTTCCAGTTCAGTTTGATTAGATACAGCCATTCACGCCCACAGAGTGAAGGACCTCCTCCAGCCACTACTATAAACGGTAGATCAACAATTTGATTTCAATAAGTGACTTTTGCAATGAACTGCCCTTCACTGGAATTGTCTCTCCTGACCCTTCAGTGCGACGCTGCTGCCCACCAGTGGCACATGTGAGAATGACTGCTCATTCACATTTTCTGAGATAACGCTGACTCCTGCTCCTGTGTCAATTTCCATTGGCATTTGATTAGCATCAAAAATTGCCCTGTATGGTCGTCTGACACCACCACTTGCACTGAAAACAGAAAACATCAGAATTTCATTTTCTATTTTGTCATCTTGTATGTCCATTATTTTTCTTCTTTTCACTCACTGTTTCTCTTTCCCTTTTCTCCTTCCTCTCACATGCAAGCCTTCTGAATATGCCCGACTTGCCACATTTATGACACTTTACATTTTTGTTGTAACAATCACAAGCGCTATGATCCTTTCCTTTACATCTATAGCACCTTTCTTGTTTTGAAGCTGTGCGCTGTCTCCCCTTTACCTTGTGAACAGTGATGACATCATCATCTTTCTGCAACTGCTGCACATCTCGATGGGCTGTCTCCATGTTAACAGCAAGCTCCATAGCTCTTGCAAAAGTCAGTCTATCCTCTGAGAGTAATAATAAATTGAATTTATATAGCGCTTTTCTCAAACTCAAAGTCGATTTACAGGGCAGGTGAATAAGCACACACACACACACACAAAAAAAAAAAGATGGGAGGGGCGTGAGGCTATGCATAGGCACAGGAGAAGAGATGGGTCTTGAGGCAGGACTGGAAGATGGTGAGTGACTCAGAGGAGCGGATCTCATGGGGCAGTGAGTTCCAGAGCCTGGGAGCTGCCCTGGAAAAAGCTCTGTCCCCAAAACTGTGGAGCTTGGATTTGTGGATGCAGAGGAGACTGGCTGAGGTGGATCTGAGGGACCGTGAGGGTTGGTAGGGGGAGAGGAGGTCAGTGAGGTATGAGGGTGCCAGGTGGTGGATGGCTTTGTAGGTGAGGACCAGAATTTTGAATGTAATCCGGTGTGAAATGGGAAGCCAGTGTAGTTGTTTTAGGACTGGAGAGATGTGGTGCCAGGATTTGGAGAGGGTGATGAGTCGGGCAGCTGCATTCTGAACCAGTTGAAGTCTTTTAATGTAGTTTGAGCTGATACCAAGGAGTAGTGAGTTACAGTAATCCAGTCGTGATGAGATGAAGGCGTGAATGAGTCTTTCAGCAGCAGAGGGTGTGAGTGAGGGTCTGATTTTGGCGATGTTGCGGAGGTGAAAGAAGGAGGTTTTAATTACATGACGGATGTGAGGTTCAAGGGAGAGTGTTGAATCAAAAATCACGCCAAGGTTGCGAGCCTGGGGAGATGGGGAGACAATAGTGTTGTCAATGGTAAGAGTGATGCTATTGGTTTTGCTGAGAGTGGCTTTGGAGCCTATGAGGAGGAATTCTGTTTTATTGCTGTTGAGTTTGAGGAAGTTTTGTTGCATCCAGGTTTTAATAGCTGACAGACAAGAGTTGATGTGGGAGAGGGGAGGATTGTGGGGTGATTTGGTGCTGAGGTAGATCTGGGTGTCATCGGCATAGCAGTGGAAATTAATTTTGAAGTGATGAAGTATCTGACCAAGGGGGAGGATGTAAATGATGAAGAGGAGGGGGCCGAGTACGGAGCCTTGGGGAACGCCTTGGGTGACTGTGGCTGTTGCAGATTTATGATTATGAAGAGAGATGAAGTGTGTTCTGTTGGAAAGGTAGGAACGGAGCCAGCTGAGTGCAATACCTTCGATACCAAGGTCTTTGAGTCTGGTGAGCAGGATGTTATAGCTCACAGTATCGAAGGCTGCACTTAGGTCGAGAGAATGAGGATGTTTAGAGAACCAGTGTCAGCAGAGGTCATTGAGGACTTTGAGGAGAGCGGTTTCTGTACTGTGGAGGGGCGAAAACCAGATTGAAAAGGTTCAAATTGGTTATTGGCATGAAGATGGGTTTGTAGTGGTGAAGCGACTATGCGTTCCAGGGTTTTAGACAGAAAGGGGAGGGTGGAAATTGGGCGGTAGTTGTTGAGGGAAGAGGGATCCAGACCAGGTTTTTTGAGGATTGGGGTGACAGCGGCTGTTTTGAAAGCTGAGGGGACAATTCCAAGGGACAATGAGGAATTGAAGAGGATAGTCAGGTAGGGGCACAGGACGGGGAGGCATCACTTCAGGAGTGGAGTAGGGAGGGAGTCAAGTGAGCAGGTAGTCGGTTTGGAGGAGCTGATGAGTTTAGAGATTTCAAGAATGGTGACCGAGTTAAACTGGGAAAGGAGGCAGGGTGGTGGAGGGGGTGGGAGGTCAGGAGGGATGGAGGAAAAAGGAGCTGAGATAGGCGCTGTAGTAGATACTGGAAGGTCGGATGCAGGGGAAAGAGATTGATAGATAATGTTAATTTTATCAGCGAAGAAGTGAAGAAATGAGTTACAGAGATCCGGAGTAGAGGTAGGGAGGGTGTTAGTCCGATGCTTGATGAGGTTGTTCAATGTGGAGAAGAGGGTTCTGGGGGTTTGACAGGGGTTGGTGAGGATGCTGGAGAGGTATGCAGATTTGGCGGCAATGAGGGCATCTTTGTAGGCAATGAGGTGGAGTTTATAAGCTTCATGGTGGACTATGAGTGATGATTTTTTTGTCAGGCGTTCAAGTTGGCGGCCAGTTTGTTTCATTTTCCGGAGTGCAGGTGTGTACCAGGGTGATGAGTTGTTAAAAGTGACAGTTTTTGGTTTGAGGGGGGCCAGAGTGTTGAGCGTGGTACACAAAGCGGAGTTGAGGTGGTTAATGAGATCATCAGGTGAAGTGAGGGCTGAGTCCAGGTGGAGAGTGGTGGAGAGCAGGTCAGTGAGATGATGGTGATCAATCGATTTAAGGTTGCGAAAGGTGATTTCTCTGGGGAGGCGGGGGTGAGGGGTTGGAGACGGAATGATGAACCGTATCAGTTTGTGATCGGAGAGGGAAAAAGGCATGGATGGAGGTTGAGCACTGGTAGGTTAGTGGAGCAGACCAGGTCGAGGATGTGTCCTTTTTCATGGGTGGGGAATGTGACATGTTGGGAGAGAGTAAAGTTGTCCAGTAGAATTGCAAATTCTGATGACAGGTTGCAGGTGGGGGAATCCATGTGGATGTTTAAGTCACCGAGCAGACGTAGAGAGAGAGATGAGGCTAGTGTGAGGAGTTCAGTTAAATCAGAGAGGAAGGAGGGATTTTGTTTATCACGGAGGAAAAAGCTTTGAAGACAAGATATTCAAATGATGATACTGAAGGGAGGGTGAGTTCAGTGATCCGGAAGTTCTGATGTAATTGTAGCCAGTGTCGAGGATTAGTTCATGGAGGGCAGGGGCTTTATTGTTAAGAGATCGGGTGTTGAGAAGGGCAAAGTTGGCATGGTAAGAGGGTGTTGGGATGTGGGCAGGCTGGATAAATCTGAGGTTATCCTGGTTCAGGGATCCGGGGGAGTAATGCAGTTGAGAAGGGACAGTGAGTGGATTTGCAAGTGATTGGAGAAGAGGACGAGGTATATGTGAATTGCGAATAGCACTGTAGTCCAGTCCGAGTATTCTGTGCAGCCAGACGGTGCGCTCAGCTCTATGTAATTCAGCGGGGGAAGCGTTCCGATGACGTGGGAGAGGTGCGACAGAGCGTGCAGGTGACCAGATGGAAGGAATGGATTGTCCGCGGTGGAAGTAAACAAACTTGCGGCGAAAACTTCTGTGAATGTAACGGGGTCGACGTCGAAGTCCAAGCTGTTTGATGATTGAGATGCAGGATGGAATTGAGAAGTTGATTAGTTCGAACCAGTTGTAGAGTTGAATAATAGAACATGATGCCGAGCGGAGGGACTGATAGCTTCGTGATAACAGTAAGTGATGGACAAGGGACACAGATGACTAATGTAAGTGCCAGGATGATCCACAGCATGACAAGACGAGATGAAAGTCTCGGTCACGGCTCGTATGGTGGAGGTTGCCTGTGAAAATGAGGTGGGCAATTCGGCTTAGCCGCGATTGCAGCTAGAATTAGCCGTCACGCGCTGATGAACGTGGGCAGCCAGCAAGCGGTTAACCGACGAGGCGACAGTCCGGTCGAAGTGTCCAAGCGGCTGCGGGAGCCAGCTGTGAGGCTGTCCAGAGGTAGAGGTACAATAAACACAAACAAAACAGGAACAAAAGCAGGAATAGCAGACAGAGAAGCGGCGAACAATCAGCGCCAGCATCCTCTCATGTCCGCGTGAACTCGGGCTCACGCGGACGTGAACTCTAATTTGGGCTGACATGCCTCAGAACTGACTCCGCTGACAAATCTACCATGTAGAGCTTCATCCAGCCTGTCCCCGAAATCATACTTCGTATGGAGCTGGCGCAGCTCAGCAGCATATTTCATCACTGTCTGGCCACTTTTCTGGAAACATTTACGGTACCAGAAACGCTCTGCGATGACCAATGGTTTTGGTTCATAGTAATCTTTTAGAATGCTCACAATCTGATTAAAAGTTTTGTCCTTTGGCTTGTCAGGCTGGACCAGGTTGCGTAGAAGGTCATATGTTGCTGCTCCGACAGAGCTCAACGATACAGGAACTTTCTTTCAATAGTCGACATCAGCCGCTTTCCGACCAGAGGGATGCAGTTCCTAGAAACCTTTTTTTATAGGTTAGAGTTATAGGAACCGTAGTTCCTATAACTCTTACCTAGTCAGAACCCAGTATACAGTGGGGACTTTTTTAGTTCCTGTTCCCTTTCCCTCACAGAAAAGGAGATGAATCTAGCTGAACTGTTTCTTTGGTAATTTTACCTCAAAAACTTTTTAACCTTTGTTCAACTAGCGCGCACAGGACCACGCTGAAAACCATGTGACACCCCAGGTGCACACTCACAACAAAGACCAGCTGCTCGAACGCAGCCATTCAGCAACACATGAGAGAACCATTTCTGTAAAGTATGGACTGGTGACAGAGATGCAAGACGACTGTCTGACGGAAGAGTACGTCCAGCTTTGAGAGCTCTCAATTCTTCAGCAAAGCAGTCCTCTTGAACCTTCTGTAACATTAGCTTCTCTGCTTGCAGAAAATCGGCAGCTGTAAGGGGTACTGTAGTATTATCATCAGCCGCCCCGTGAAAGGAGCTAGCAGTTTACTTAAGAAGCTCTTTCCAGGAGCATTTTGGGCCATTCCCTTTCAGACAAATGGAGAAAATGTGGACCTTTGTTCCAGCGATGATCCTGTACCATCTCTTGCAGAGTGAGTCCGCGGGTTATATCATCAGCTGGATTACTTAGAGTGTCAACGTACCGCCATTGAACAGGTTTGGTCAGGTTCTGGATTTCTTCGATGCGTGTTCCCACAAACACTTTGTAACGGCAGGATTCTGATTTGATCCAGTGCAGCACAGTTGTGAAGTCCGACCAAAGAGTGATGTGCTCAGATGGTACTGCAAGCTCTGTCTCGATCACTCTAGCCAACTGTGCGCCTGTAAGCTCAAGCCGTGGAATAGACAGCTGCTTACGAGGTGCGACTCTCGATCTAGCAAACACGATGGAGACATAGACTTGCTGATTGTCATCTGTCGTCTGCATGTAAGCTACAGATTCATAAGCGCACTCCGAAGCATCACAACATATGTGAATGTGACGGGTTGCGTCGTTAAAATCGGCGATGTCTGGTGCAAATGGCCGAGGCAGCTTTATATGAAACATGAAAGCTAACTGAAGAACCTTTCAGCTCTTTCACCTCTTGCTGTACTGTCCTCAGATGAAGTGTTTTCCGTGTTTGTTGTCAGAAGGGATGCACTGTCTCTGCGAATTTTACCAAATCAATCTCTCTCTCACCCTCTCTCTCACTTTACTTCCAATTTCAACCTCCTCCCTGCGTTTGTTGTCGCTTGTGTTATTGTCTGTAAATACATGTATTCCTGTAATGTTAGCAACTGTATGTAGTTCTGCCTTTATTAAATTCATTATATTAATTCATTGATTTATTGTATTTTGCTCATATCCGGGTCCCTATAATGTTGCGATCTTAGCTACTAGCTTTAAGACTTAAACAGACTATTTTGTAAAACGGAGAGGTTATTTTCATGGCCAGAAGTCCCCTTTCCTGCCTCTTAAATTATTCCTGTATAAGAATTAATAATGATCGCATGATTAAGCTTGCTGGACGAGTAGATTGTAAAATCACAAATTAATCCACAGGAATATCATCAGAGTAAACAAGATAGACGTAATTGACATATTAATGTTTGATTATAATTCGATTTGATTAGATATTGATATACATTTGAGTTAATTTTTACCTGTCTGTAAAACGTGATATATGTAATTAATTGCAATCAACTTGTGGTCAATTACCAAGATACACATGCATGCAGATGCCGGTAATATACATATCTGTCACGAACCAGAAGGACACAGACGGGTAAGTATAATGGAGTTTATTGACAGAAAGTTTAGAACAAGTAGGTGAGTATCTGTTTAGCGGTGAGAGCAGGTATAATGGGTTAGTCTTGATAATGAGTCTCTTATCTTTGCAGACGGAGGAGGGACCGGAAGAAGGCTTCGAGGACGGGTAAGTAGCGGGTTGAAAGCACATAGAGTGTGGGGAGTCTGTAGCCGTGTGAATCGACGAGACCAGACAGTGAAGGACTGAGTGAGTGTGTCTTTTATAGTGCCGGTGATGAGAATGGGAAGTGCACACAGGTGATGAGAACAGGTGAGGATGATTTGTAGTCCGGGGAACCAGAACGAGTGGGCGGAGTGATGGTGTCTGGTGCTTACGCAGATGGATCCGTGACAGTACCCCCCCCCCACGGCTAGCTCCAGCTGGCGGGAAGGACCGACGACGGGGACGACCACGGCCTCTGGGTGCTGGACAATCCGGATGAGCGGAGTGGAAGTCCTGGAGTAGAGCGGGATCCAGAATGTCCTCCCGAGGGACCCAGCATCTCTCCTCCACACCAAAAACCCCTCCCAGTCGACGAGGTACTGCAAGTGGCCGCCCCGTCATCGGGAGTCCAGGATTTTGTGGACCCGGTAGATGGAGTCATCCTCTGGATCCGCCAGAGGAGGGGGCACGTCCGCAGCACCAGACCCTGGGGAGGAAGGAGTGAGAGGATTAGTGTATGGTTTGAGCAGGGAGACATGGAAGGTGGGTGCTAAACGATAATGAGCAGGGAGTGACAGTCGGTAGGTGACAGGGTTTATCTGCCTCTGTATGGCGAACTGACCTATATACTGTATCTGGGACTCAGCTTACGACAGGGCTGTCGGAGATGGATGTCCCGGGTTTAGAGCCAGACCAACTGCCCAGGCTGGTATTGGGAAGCTGTAGAGCGCCGGGCGTCAGCCTGGCCCTTGTGTCTCCGAACAGCCTGCTGGAGATGGACATGAGCTGAGTCCCAGACCCTCTCGCTCATCTGGAACCAATAGTGGACTGCTGGAACGTCAGAGGGTTCGCCGGACCAAGGGAATAGGGGTGGTTGGTAACCGAGTATGCACTGGAAGGGTGTTAGCCCGGTGGTGGGTTGAAGGAGGGAGTTTTGTGCATACTCGGACCACGGGAGATACCGGTCCCAGCAGTCCTGGTGGTCGTGGCAGTATGACCGCCGATATCTCCCGATCTCTTGGATCTTCCGC
This sequence comes from Hybognathus amarus, assembly GCA_030378365.1. Taxonomy (NCBI): domain Eukaryota; kingdom Metazoa; phylum Chordata; class Actinopteri; order Cypriniformes; family Leuciscidae; genus Hybognathus; species Hybognathus amarus. Next base: position 92,212 of record JAQIUQ010004438.1, read on the forward strand.
TCAGTCTGGCCGTTGGTCTGAGGATGGTACCCAGAAGACAAACTGACTGAGACGCCCAAGAGGTTGAAGAAGGCCCTTCAAACCCGGGAGATGAATCGGGGTCCGCGGTCGGAGACAATATCCTCGGGATCCCGAAGTGCTGGAAGACTTGATGGAATAGGGCTTCAGCGGTCTCGAAGGCAGGCCAGGCAGAGGGATGAGCTTACACGCCTTGGAGAAATGGTCGACCACCACGAGGATACAGGTGTAGGTGTCCGACCGGGGCAGGTCGATGACGAAGTCGACCCTGAGATGGGACCACGGCCGGGTCGGAATGGGGAGAGGGACTAGTTTGCCTTCCGGGAGATGTCGAGGAACCTTGGCCATGGCACAGACTGAGCATCCCTTGACGTACTCGGGAGATATCCTGGGCCATACCCGGCCACCAGTAATGCTGTTGGACGAGCGAGAGATCTGATGGCTGCCTGGGTGTCCAAAGCCCGGGGAGGTGTGGACTGAGTCCATGAGGGACAGGCACAGACGGCTGGGGACGTAAACCCATCCCTCTGGACCAGGTTCAGGTTCGGAGCAGGTTCAACCTGGGGGGCTTCGTCAATGTGGTCGTCTGAACTCCATTGGATGGGGCTCACGACCATGGCTGGAGGGAGGATGGTTTCGGGGTTGGAAGGCGGAGCATCGGGTTGGAACTGGCGGGATAGGGCGTCGGCTTTCTGATTTTTGTGGCCAGGGCGGTAGGTGACGGAGAAATTGAAGCGAGTGAAGAATAGAGACCAGCGGGCTTGGCGGGAGTTGAGTCTTCGGGCATCTCGGAGGTATTCCAGGTTGCGGTGGTCGGTAATGACCGTGAAGGGATGTTGGGCCCCCTCCAGCCAATGTCTCCACTCTTCCAACACGAGTTTGATTGCCAGAAGCTCATGGTTTGCCGATGTCGTAGTTTTGCTCCGCCGGGGACAGTTTCTTGGAGAAGAAGGTGCATGGATGGAGTCGTGGTGGGTTCCCCTGCCGCTGGGAGAGAACCGCTCCTACCCCGGTGAGGGAGGCATCCACTTCGACGATGAAAGGGCAGTCAGGGTCGGGAAGGGAAAGGGTAGGAGCGGAACAAAAGGCACGCTTCAGCTCTTTGAACGCTTGTGTGGCGTGGGTGTTCCAGGACAGAGACTTGGCCCCACTCTTGAGGAGGGAGGTGAGCTGGTTTGACTGAAGTTCTGGATGAAACGGCAGGAGAAGTTAGCAAAACCGAGAAATCGTTGTAGGTCTTTCAGTGTGGTGGGTTGGGGCCAGTTGGTGACAGCGTCCACCTTCCTCTGGTCCATAGCAATTCCTTGCGGGGTGATGATGTAGCCCAGGAAGTGGATGGTTTCTTGATGGAATTCGCACTTTTCGAGTTTCAGGAACAGTTGGTGGTTTCTTAGACGCTGTAGGACAGTTTGGACGTGTTGAATGTGTGAAGACAGGTCAGATGAGTATATGAGGATGTCGTCTATGTAGATGATGACGTACCGGTTGAGGAGATCTCGGAAAATTTGAAAGCCTTGAAATACTGCTGGAGAGTTGGACAGGCCGAAGGGCATCACGAGATACTCGTAATGCCCTGCGGGGGATGAAAGCCGTCTTCCATTCGTCTCCTTTACGGATACGGATGAGATTAGGTCGCAGGTCGAGTTTGGTGAAGACTGTAGCACCGCGGAGTTGTTCTAGGGCTGCTGGGACCACAGGAAGGGGATAACGGAATTTCACTGTGGATTGGTTGAGGATACGGTAGTCGATGCAGGGGCGCAAGCCTCCGTCCTTTTTGCTCACAAAGAAGAAGCTGGAAGTGGCAGGGGATGTGGACGGTTCGGATGTGTCCCTGATGGAGTGCCTCCTGGATGTACTCCTCCATGGCCTTCTGCTCCAGGATGGACAGAGGGTAAATCTTACCTCGCGGAAGAACCACCTCAGGCAGCAGGTCGATCGCACAGTCCCATGGCCGGTGAGGTGGTAAGCTGATGGCCCGTTGCTTATCGAATACATCCTGGAACGCCCAGTAAGGAGGGGGAATTTCTGGTGGATGTTCGACGGAGGGGCTCTCCACGGTGGTGGTGGACAGGGGTATCGGCAGGACCGGAGAAGAAGATCGAATGTAGGAATTTTGTTGTGGAAGGTAGACAGCGGTGGAAACACCCTTCGCCCCATTGTAGGATCTCCCCTGTGGACCACTGAACGGTGGGCGCATGTTCCTCCAACCACGGGCGTCCCAGGATGACCTCGGCTGTGGAGCCCTCCAGCACCAGGAACGAGATCCGTTCTTTATGCAGCCAGCCGATCTCCAACCCCAAGTCCGGGCTGCGGTGCCCGATTCGCCCACGACTGAGGGGTTTACCCAGGATAGACTGGACATGCAGGATGCGAGGGATGGTTTGTTGACGGGTTTGGAGTCGTTGGAGCGTGGAGAGGGAGATGAAGTTTCCCGCTGATCCGGAGTCGATCAGCGCTTGAACTGGAAGTGAATGGTTCAAATAAGTGATAGTAGCAGGGGTAACCTTTAAGGTAGAAATGGGTAGTGGAAGATGGACTGTACTCACAGCGGGTCGAGGTGGGGCGAATCGGGCAGGTGGACAGAAGGTGACCCGAGGCTCCACAGTAGAGACATAATCCGTTGATCCGTGACAATATCATCCCCTTATCGAGAGATTTAATAACATGTAAGACTGATCTGATCCAAACCTGTATGAATAATTATTAATTATCATTATTATGATATGCAAATTTCCCATACCGATCAGATCCACAGAGTCTTTACATGGCTGTGTCTTTCTTTACTGTCTGTTGCAATTCGCCTATGTATGCTAACTCATAACTTAAGACAAGCATAACAGCATTCAACCAGCTAATTGCTAATGCTAGCTAAACGTAGGCTACCCGTCTTTTTTTTTGCCTCCTGCGCTCTGCTCTTCAGTGGCGGTTCTACTTTGAATTACACCCAGGGCGAGACCCTCGAGCGTATTATAGGCTACTGTAAAAACACATAATTAAAGTTGATTTTAGTTGATCATTATGAAAATTATTAGATAATATAGTGTCCAAAATGATCACATACACAGAATATTGTTAAAAAGCCTAATAAACAGTGAAATCAATTCACCAAGTTAATAACATTAAAGATTTGTTTTAAATGAGTGTCTTTTATCTTACCTACTAAACTTAAAAAAAGGTTAACACCAAAAAAGGTTTTATAAAAAGATAAACCTCATATTTCAGCATTTAAATCACCTGGCAAACTCAACAAATGTTTTGCTACCACTTTTCTTATAATTTCTAAATCGTTGTCTATAAGCTTCTGGCACCAGGTCATAGGCTATGCAGTACAGTAGCTTTAACTACATCATAATGCAAACTATCCTCTATGGAGAGAGAGGCCACAACCTCCTGCGCCTTCCCAGTTAGCTTACATTGAAGAAGTAGAGGCCAAACCTCTTTTGGCCACTGTAAGGCAGCAGCTACTCGTTCAGAAAGCAGAAAACATGAGTCTACCCAGACTCACGAAATGGGGGAACAACTGCAATATTCCTCCCTACATCAAAATGACGTGGCTTGCCAACTGAGCAAGGAGACACCCCAGCCTCGAAGCTCCATTCGCCGAATGTGAATTTGAGCTTCCTTGTCTGCCTTTACTTTTCTCATTTCTATCTCATACCTCCTTTTGTCTTCCCTGTCTTTTTGGTCTGGTTCTTGACAGGTTGTTTTCAGCTTTAGCCGAGCAACCTCTACAGACTCAGGAACCACAGGAGAAAATGGGTCATACTTTGGTTTCAGAGTTCAAGGCACCGCCATAACTCCTGCTCTCTGACAGACTCAATAAATGGCTTTGAATCACTGCTACTAGATTCGCTTTATGAGCCTGCCTATCAACTGTTAGATTATAGTAGTCTGCTAATGAAAATACGACCACCTTACGCAGATTACACAACGACCCCAATGAGGGCTCTGCAATAAAGCCTGCCACATCTGAAGTAGCCTCCATTCTCACCCCAACTCCAGTACACTGTTAAACTATTCAGAAAACTACAAATACTAACCAACTCTAGGACAGAGAAAATCACACCTCAATCACCAAGCATCAAGTGGTCCAAACAACAGGGCACCAACATCCCGGACAAGCCCCCATCTGTTACATTCTAGCCCCCAAAAGGGAGGGGAACCTGATAACCCTCCGCTCAGACCCACAAATGCCAGTAAAGGAGGTATGGGAGTCGTGGTGTAAGAAAAGGACACAAAGGACATGTCTGGCCATATCTATACAAAATACCAGCACAAGTTACACTCACCGGCCACTTCTATTAGGTACACCTGTCCAACTGCTCGTTAACACTTAATTTCTAAGCAGCCAATCACATGGCGGCAACTCAGTAACATTTAGGCATGTCGACATGGTCAAGACAATCTCCTGCAGTTCAAACCGAGCATCAGTATGTGGAAGAAGGTGATTTGCAGTGAAACGTGGCATGATTGTTGGTGCCAGAAGGGCTGGTCTGAGTATTTCAGAAACTGCTAATCTACTGGGATTTTCACGCACAACCATCTCTAGGGTTTCACAGAGAATGGTCCGAAAAAGAAAAAAACATCCAGTGAGCGGCAGTTCTGTGGGCGGAAATGCCTTGTTGATGCCAGAGGTCAGAGGAGAATGGCCAGACTGGTTCGAGCTGATAGAAGGGCAACAGTGACTCAAATAACCACCCGTTACAACCAAGGTGGGCAGAAGAGCATCTCTGAACGCACAGGTACGTCCGAACTTTGAGGCAGATGGGCTACAGCAGCAGAAGAGCCACACCGGGTGCCACTCCTTTCAGCTAAGAACAGGAAACTGAGGCTACAATTTGCACAAGCTCATCGAAATTGGACAATAGAAGATTGGAAAAACGTTGCCTGGTCTGATGAGTGTCGAAGTTTCTGCTGCGACATTCGGATGGTAGGGTCAGAATTTGGCGTCTACAACATGAAAGCATGGATCCATCCTGCCTTGTATCAACGGTTCAGGCTGGTGGTGGTGGTGTCATGGTGTGGGAATATTTTCTTGGCACTCTTTGGGCCCCTTGGTACCAATTGAGCATCGTTGCAACGCCACAGCCTACCCTGAGTATTGTTGCCTGACCATGTCCATCCCTTTATGACCACAATGTACCCAACTTCTGATGGCTACTTTCAGCAGGATAATGCGCCATGTCATAAAGCTGGAATCATCTCAGACTGGTTTCTTGAACATAACAATGAGTTCGCTGTACTCAAATGGCCTCCACAGTCACCAGATCTCAATCCAATAGAGCATCTTTGGGATGTGGTGGAACGGGAGATTCGCATCATGGATGTCTGCGGCAACTGTGTGATGCCATCATGTCAATATGGACCAAATCTCTCTGTGGAATGCTTTCAGCACCTTGTTGAATCTATGCCACGAAGAATTGAGGCAGTTCTGAAGGCAAAAGGGGTCGAACCCATTACTGAGCATGGGGTACCTAATAAAGTGGCAGGTGAGTGTATATATACAACTATATAATTTTAATTTGACTGTGAATAAGTTACTTTTGGTTGCCGCTCGTTAAAATCGCTTCCATTTGAAAAAGTTGAAAATTTTCAACTTTTAAAGTTGAAAATTTTCAACTTTTGTCGCTTGTCTCTGTGTCGCTTGACACGCCCACATTCTGTCGCCGAACGGTCACTGTCCGCTCCGTGTCGCCGGATGCTCGCCAGCGCTCTATCTGAAATGAACGGGATCTTGTCGCTTTGTCGCTACGTGTCGCTGGCGGTGTGAACGGGCTTTACCTGTTAGAAGAAACACAAAAACCACAAGCAATACCAGAAAAGAATCATTATAATACATACCCAGCTGTCTGGGGACGTAACATGCTACAAACATGATGATCTTATAAATGATACATAATTTCAACTTTTGAACATTGGCTGTGTTTTTTGTTTTGTTTTGTTTGTTTGTTTCTTTACATAGCTTTGCTACAATGCTCATTAATATAAGAATAATACTGCAAAAAAATGGTTTACTGTAAAGCTACTCTATTACTGTTATGTAACAGGTACATAAAGTGTACTATTGAATGTATGTATAGTTTATTAGAATTCTCACACAATTTTTTGTTTACATGTACCTGATTTGACTGCCTAGTGAAGTGAGAACCTTTCCCTTTAATTGACGTGATTTCATGAGTCAATATCATGCTTGCAGTTCTTCCTTGCCCTTCTTAAGGGCCACCATATCTTGTCCACCTGGACAACATGTCGGTGGTTTCCTACATAAAACACCAAGGCGGTTTGAGATCACAGAACCTTGGCAGAATGGCAGAACACCTCCTTGTATGGGTTCAGGCGCAACCTGCTCTTGCTGAGAGCGGCGCATGTGCCAGCAAGCCAGGCCATCTGGGTCCCAGACAAGCTGTCCAGGGACAATGTTCCCCCAGGGGAATGGTCCCTCCACCTTCAGACAGTTCAGCTGTTGTGGGACATATTTGGCAAAGAGGAAGTCGACCTTTTTGTGTCTCAAGACAACACTGTGACCAATATGTTTCATAAAGAACAAGGACGCGCTGGCCCAGCATTGGCCCAGCCACCCTCTCTATGCTTCTCCCTCCGATAGCGCTGTTACCTCAGGTAATTAAGCATATCAGGGAGAACAGTTCCTCTATGCTTCTTGTAGCTCCGTTCTGGCCAAACCAAGTTTGGTTTCTGGAGCTGATGCAGTGTCAGCCATCAACGGTGCCCGTCAGTCTCCCCGACGGAGTGTTAAACATGATTACACAAGCTAGAGCGCCCTCTGCTTAGACAGGTTTGTTTCCAAGTGGTCAGTGTTCTTAGGTTGGTGCTCAGCTCGCAATCTGGATCTACAAGATTGTAGGGTGTCGGAGGTTCTCTCCTTCCAACAGAAGCTCTTGGATAAGGGTAGACCCCTATCCGACTCAAGGTATATGTGGCATCTATTGCTGCATTTGTCAAACATTTGCATGGCCAGTCACTGGGTAGGAACAACCTTGTAGTCGGCTTCCTCAGGGGAGCTAGAAGGATGAACCCTCCTCGTCCCCCCCTCGGTTCCCATATGGGACCTTAAGAATCTCTCATTAAAATCCGCCTTTCTGCTGGCTATCGCCTCAGTCAAGCGGAGGGGTGAGTTACACTCACTTTCTTTTAGTGAGTGTAATATGTCCCCAAAGTAGTCAAGTCAAGTAACCTTTATTTATATAACGCTTTTTACAATACAGATTGTATCAAAGCAACTTCACAGTGATAACATGAAAATAATACAACACAGATCAATAATATTGTTGAATATTAAAAGTCCCCAACTAATCAAGCCAAAAGCCAAGGCAACAGTGGCAAGGAACCAAAACTTCATCAGGTGACAGAATGGAGAAAAAACCTTGGGAGAAACCAGGCTCAGTCGGGGGCCAGTTCTCCTTCGGACAACGAAGGAACAGTGTGTGATTCGGGCAAGTCAAATTCGATCTGGCGGCTGCGCATCAGAGAGGAGGGGCGGGGAAGGCAAGAAAGAAGCTCCAGGGAAGGGTTCCGGCAAACTTCTGGGCGCCAATTCGGTCTACTGGTGGTCTCTGGGAGCCGTGCTTCTTCCTGCGCTGCCCAGCAGACACAGGCGGAGTGGCGGCTCAGCATTGAAGAACTCAAGTTGAGCTCAAGTCGAGCATTGAGAGTTCTTCACACTCAGGGCAGCTATACAAGGAGTGTGTGCTGGCAGCGTGCTTGCCGGCCAGGCAGAGAGTGCAGATGTGGTGGCGGTCTCCAACGAATAATAATAATAATAATAATAATAATTTTATTTGATTGAGACAATGCATATTAATGAACAAACATGTGATACAAGCATGTAAATATGCCGGATTGTAGCTATAAGCTAATTTCCATCCGTAGTCCCAAAGGCTAAAACACAAGAATCACAAGATATTACAAAATAAAATTTACATAAGCAATATTCACAAACTTCAAAATTCATTCAGCTCACAAACACTCATTATGTAAACATTACAATACAAGACAAGTTTATAAAAATATACAACAAAACCCTCTTATGTGTGCAATTTTGATTTGCCCATAAAAATATTTTTAATTGGACTTTAAACGAGCTATATGTAGGGCATTCTCTCAGTGTTTTAGGCAGACTATTCCACAGGTTCCCACCCCGGACGGACAGGACAGTCTGACCGAAGGTAGTACGCCTGTGGTTTATTATTACATCGCCTCTTGCGGAGGCTCGTGTGGTCCTCTGTGAATTATCTTTACATTTAATAAAATCCTTCAGCGGTGGAGGAGCGAGGGAGTGTAAAACTTTGTATATCATACAAGCCATTTTAAAATTAATCATATTTTGAAAATCTAGAGTCTATGCTTTTTTAGAATATGACAGTAATGGTGGGATAACGATTTTTTATCTAATATTTTTAATGCCCTTTTATAGAGACTTTCTATGGTTTTAAGTGTTGTGGGGCAAGCCAAAGACCAGGTAGTCAAACAATAATGAAAATGAGAAATAATCATTGAATAAAAATATGTTTTAGCTGCACCCATGGTTAAATTATTTCAAATATGCTGAAAGTTTTTAAGATTAAATTTGACTACCTGTGCTACTTTTTTACGTGCCTTTTAAAGCAAAGTGTTGGATCAAGGACTACCCCAAGATATTTAAATTCTGATACCAAATCAAGTTCCACTCCATTGAGCGGGCCCGGCGCAAGCCGCAGGTGGGGCGAGACATTTTGACAAAAATGACTCAGCGCTCTTTTAGATATAAGAGTGTGTGTCGCATGGGGCAAGCACACACAGAGAGAATACAAGAGAAGGCTTAAAAGGATACTGTCACCGGACAGTGTCGGCAGGCACGGATCACTGAAGGTGGCGAAGTTGGGCGGCTTCTTCAGATGCTTGCTGAGCTTGCTGTTCGCTTGTTTCGGCGGCAGCGGCTTCTCTAGATCCAGCAATGTGAAAAGCTGGCCACTCCTACTCTGGCGGGCTGTGACGCGAAGAGGGCGCAAAGCCCTCACTAGGCGTGACATCACGCTTGGTGCACCGTTAGGCTGCTGCATTTGCTGCAGGACAGCTAATGAGCACTAATGCTAATGAGCTAATGAGACTATCATTATATAATGGGTATTGTTGGGACCTGACAACCTACCCTGGAAAAAATCATTGCCAAGAAAATTCATGGACAGTCTCTCAACAAGTGGTGCCCACTTGACTGAAATGGGAGTAGATAGAGATAGAATGTTCAAGACTGCAATTTAGTATTCAATTGCATAAACAGAAATTTGGTCTTATATAGGGTAGTGTTCTTGGATCAGTCTTTTCATTTTGAAAAGTAGTCCATTTTGAGATGCCGGTTCTAAATATGTCCACGAGGGTGACTTTGAACCAGAGCCAGAAACACCACCCCGTCTTTGGATTCCTCTCCAGATCTTCACCCAGGTGAAAAAGAAATGTACTTGAGTGCACTAAAAAAACACTTAAATACAAGAAAGTATATTTGTAGTACATTCTTTCTTTTTGTGCTAAATAAAAGTGTAAAAATTATACAATATAAATACACTAATTTAAAGTATACTTTTACTTAAGTAGTACTTAAGTGTAATTGCTAAAGTATATTAAATACCATTGATATTTTAAATGTATTTTTAGTGGAATTTTTTTGCCTTTAAATATATTTCCAAAAAGTATACTAAAAGTACATTGGAAATAAATATATGCTTAATTATACTTTTAAGAAATATGTTAAACACAAGCATAATTTTAATATATTTCTAAAAAGTATATACTATAGTACATTGGTAATAAATATATGCTTAATTATATTTTTAAGAAATATGTTAAACACAAGCATATTTTTAATATATTTCTAACAAATGCACTATAAGTACATTGGTAATAAATATATGCTTAATTATACTTTTATGAAATATGCTAAACACAAGCATAATTGTAATATATTTCTAAAAAGTATATACTATAGTACATTGGTAATAAATATATACTTAATTACACTTTGAAGAAATATGTTAAACACAAGCATAATTTTAATATATTTCTAAAAAGTATATACTATAGTACATTGGTAATAAATATATGCTTAATTATACTTTTAAGAAATATATTAAACACAAGTATATTTTTAATATATTTCTAACAAATGCACTATAAGTACATTGGTATTAAATATATGCTTAATTATACTTTTATGAAATATGCTAAACACAAGCATAATTGTAATATATTTCTAAAAAGTATATACTATAGTACATTGGTAATAAATATATACTTAATTACACTTTGAAGAAATATGTTAAACACAATCATAATTTTAATATATTTCTAAAAAGTATATACTATAGTACATTGGTAATAAATATATGCTTAATTATACTTTTAAGAAATATGTTAAACACAAGCATATTTTTAATATATTTCTAACAAATGCACTATAAGTACATTGGTAATAAATATATGCTTAATTATACTTTTATGAAATATGCTAAACACAAGCATAATTGTAATATATTTCTAAAAAGTATATACTATAGTACATTGGTAATAAATATATGCTTAATTATACTTTTAAGAAATATGTTAAACACAAGCATATTTTTAATATATTTCTAACAAATGCACTATAAGTACATTGGTAATAAATATATGCTTAATTATACTTTTATGAAATATGCTACACACAAGCATATTATTTTAATATATTTCTAAAAAGTATACTAAAAGTACATTGGTAATAAATATATGCTTCATTACACTTTGAAGAAATATGTTAAACACAAGCATAATTTTAATATATTTCTAGCAAATGCACTATAAGTACATTTGCAATAAATATATGCTTAATTATACTTTAAAAAATATGCTAAAGACAAGCATAATTTTAGTATATTTCTAAAAAATGCACTATAAGTACATTGGCAATAAATGTATGCTTTATTATACTTTTAAGAAATATGCTAAACAAGCATATCATTTTAATATATTTCTAAAAAGTATATACTATAGTACATTGGTAATAAATATATGCTTAATAATACTTTTACAAAATATGCTTAATACAAGCATAATTTTAATATATTTCTAAAAAGTATACTACAAGTACTTTGGTAATAAATATATGCTTAATTTCATTTTTAAGAAATATGCTAAACACAATCATACAAATTTTGTGAAGTTTTAGTGTATTTAAAGAAAACATTATGTTGCTCTTTGTGTAAGAACATAACAAAATGGTTAAGCTTTTGGTATGTTTAAAGTACTTTTTAAACACTTAGGCCTACTGCAATAGGTATATTTTAATATTTATATATTTATAATTTTATTTTATTTATTTTTATTTTTTTTGGGGGGGGGGTTCATTTATAATGTAGAAAACTTATAATGTATTATGTAACAGATTTTGATGTGATTAGTCTTCTCATTCGTTTTTGTATACATTTTTGATAGTCCTGTTAGTTTAAATTAGGTTTAAGAAATGTATTTATCTTATTAAGGAGGGACTTTTATTTTGACGGGGGCGAAAAAGGAAGTAAAGGGAGAGCACATGGTTGATGGCAGGAAAGGGTGGGTTGCTGGAGAAGGGCTGATGGACCGCGGGGAAATGGCGTGTACCGCGTCTTGCGTCTCAGTACGCGGTGCGAAGGAAAGACAGCATGGGAGGTTAAGCGACAGCTGTGGTGTGAATGAAGAGAATGAAGGGGGTAATGTAGATGAAGAGGATGATTCAAATAACATGAATTCTGACGAATGGATTCAGGTTGAGCAGATGTCTCAGAAACGCAAAGATAGAGGATCAGACTCTGAGAGAGATCGCTGGAGGAGGAGATGGGAGAAGTAAAACGATGAGGAAGGAGGATGAGTATAAAGTTATCTTGCTGTTTGAGACAATGGGTGAAATGAGTAATCCTATGTGATTAACAAAGATACTTAGGAAAACTGTTTGAGAAATAAAATCAGCCAGATACTTAACCAATAATTGGGTGATTGTGTTTTGTATGAACAAAAAACAACAAGATATGTTGGCTAAAATGAAGGAGTTTGGAGGAGTAGGAGTTAAATGTCATGTGCCTGGTGAGGTGACTGGCATTAAAGGAGTGATCACTGGAGTCCCAATGTCTTTAACAGATGAGATATTAAGGAATCAGTTAATGAGTGAAAAGGTAATAGATGTGAAAAGACTGACATCAAACAGAAATGGAAAAAGAGAGTTAAGTACAACAGTTATGATAACAGTGAGTGAGAAACTGCTACCAGAAAATGTTAAAATGGGATATGTGTGTTACCCAGTAAGACCTTTTATAAAACCTGCAATGAGATGTTTCAATTGCCAAAGATTAGGTCATGTAGCAGATGTATGTAAGGCAAAGAAGCGTTGTTGTAAATGTGGAGGTGAACATGGATATGGAGAATGTGGGGATCTAGTTGAACCTAAGTGTTGCAACTGTGGAGGTCCTCATAGTGCAGCATATTTGGGATGTACAGCACAAAAACAAGCTGTGGAAGCAAATAAGTACAAAGCAGAGCATAATGTTTCATATGCACAGGCAGTAAAGAAGGTTCAAAATGAGCAAGGAAATAGGATGAATCATGGAAGGTCTAATGCAATTGAAACAACAGACAGGAGAACAGAGAGGTGTAATCCAAATGTAGATGCAAGTATGCTTATGGTTAGCAAAGTAAGCTTCATTGCATTTATTGCCGAAGTAATCAACTGTACTGCACAAACAAACAAACGAACAGAGAAATTGAAAATCATTATATCTGCAGCAGCTCGTCAGCTGGGTATAAATGAAGTATCAGTTGAGAAAATTCAGAGCCTTCAGGGGCAATCTGAGAGTAATGCAAGTTCTCAGGAAACCCCAGACAGACAAAGGTTAAACAAATAATATGACATGTAGGATAGTACAATGGAATGCTAGGAGTCTGACTGCGAATGGTCAAGAATTTAAGAAGGTTGTGCATGACATGATAGACCTTCCTGATTTAATATGCATTTAGGAGACATGGCTTAAATCGCACTTAGACTTCAGTATTCCAGGGTATTTATCCATTAGAAAAAGATAGATCAAGAGCAACAGGTGGAGGGTGTGCAACATTTATAAAGAAGGGGGTGACTTATAGGGAAGTAAAGATAGAAACACAATATGAATGCATTAAGGTGGAAGTGTGGACATCATTAGGAAAAGTAACAATAATAAACTATTACAATCCATGTGAACAAATATCGTTAATGGAATTAAATAATATTTGGAGTAAAGAAGAAGGTATAGTGATATGGTGCGGGGACTTCAATGCACATAGTGTGGTATGGGGAAGTCCACACTCAGATAAAAATGGCACAGTGGTGGAAGAATACATGGAGGATAATTTATTGGTATGTTTAAATGATGGTAGTGGGACAAGGTTTGACATCAGGAAGCAAATAAAATCATGCGTAGATCTAACAATAGTTTCAGCATCAATAGCAGTGAAATGTCAATGGGAGGTGTTAGAGAAGTCATCAGTTGGGAGTGATCATTTTCCAATATATTGCATGGTAGGAATAGAAATGCAAAGGATTACAATGATAAAACAACATAGATGGAAGTTTGAGAAAGCTGATTGGGAGAAGTATAATAAAATATGCGAGTTAGAATTAAGGAGTTACAGTACAGAGGATGATATTGATAAATGTACAGAGAAACTAAGTTTGAGTTTGGTCAAAGCGGCAGAAGAAAGTATACCAAAAGCTGAAGGAAATAGGAGGAAGAAAGCTGTTCCTTGGTGGAACGATGAATGCAATAATTCAATTAAAAACAGGAATAAAGCATTTAAAATGCTAAAAAGAACATTGACACCTGAAGCAGTAATAGAATATCAGAAGGAAAGAGCAAAAGCTAGAAGGACAATTAAACAGGCAAAAAAGAAATACTGGAGAGAATATTGTGATTCCATAGGAAAGGAAACTGAATTAGGAGAGGTATGGAATATGTTAAAGAAGATGATTGGAATATATAAAACCAGAAATATGCCAGTAATCTCAGGAGAAGGAAGGACAGCTATTACAGAAAAGGATAAGGCAGACTTATTAGTTAAAACCTTTCAGAAAGCACATAGTAAAGAAAATCTAGATGAGAATTATAGAAGAAAAAGACAGGCAATTTTGAATCAACATCAAGACATATATATTAAAAGACCTGATGGAAAAGGAGCATTAGATGCTGACTTTGAGATATGGGAACTTAAAAGGGTATTACATAGTATAAAACGAACAGCTCCTGGACAAGATGGAATTTATTATATTATGCTCAAATATGCAAATGACAGAATTCTTAAAGTAGTATTGGATTTCTATAATAAGATATGGATAGGACACATGCCAAAGTCATGGAAACATGCAATAATAATTCCAATAGCTAAACCAGGGAAAGATGCATCGATAGCAGGGAATTACAGACCAATTGCGCTTACATCAAATTTATGCAAGTTGATGGAAAAAATAATTGTAAATAGGCTAACTTATGTACTTGAGAGTAAGGGAGCACTGGCACCTAATCAATATGGTTTTAGGAAAGGTCGATCAACATTAGATGCATTAGTAAAGCTGGAAACCTATGTAAAGAAAGCGATAGCAGTCAAAGAGGGATTAGTGGCAGTTTATTTTGATATGGAAAAGGCATATGACATGCTATGGAAAGAGGGAGTACTTATTAAAATGAAGAGAATTGGAATAGAAGGAAGAATGTTTAATTGGGTTTTAAGTTTTTTATTTGACAGAACAATACAAGTTCAAGTGGGTATGGAAGTATCTCAAACTATAAGTGTGGAAAATGGAACGCCTCAGGGAAGTGTTATTAGTCCTATATTATTTAATATTATGATTAACGATATTTTTGGAAAGGTGACACCAGGAATTAATACTGGCTTATATGCAGATGATGGAATAATGTGGAAAAGAGGAAGGAATATATCTTATAATATGGATAAAATCCAAGAAGCTATAGAAATTGTTGAAAAATGGTCATTAGAATGGGGTTTCAAATTCTCAATATCTAAAACATGTTACCAGATATTTACAAGGAAGAAAATTAAAGAGAATAAAATGTTACAATTATATGGATCTTCGTTAGAGAAAGTGTCAAAATTTAAGTATCTAGGACTGTGGTTTGATGATAAATTAATATGGAAGGACCAAATAGACTATATATTAAAGAAATGTGGTAAAGTTTTAAATTTAATGAGAGCAGTGGCAGGACAAGATTGGGGTGCTGACAAGCAGTCATTAAAGAGTATTTATATTGGTCTTATGAGATCAACAATAGATTATGGATGCATTGCTTATGAGTCAGCATCATCAACGATGTTGAAGAAACTAGATGTCATGCAAGCTAAAGCATTAAGAATCATTTTAGGAGCAGTTAAGACCACACCTATTGCAGCGTTACAAGTAGAGTCATTAGAAATGCCATTATTTATAAGACGACAAAAATTGGCTATGGCATACTGGATAAATTTACAGGGACAAAAAGATAATCATCCTGAAAGGGAAATCTTGCATGAGTGTTGGAAAATTTTAAGTGCAACAGGTAAAGGCTTTGCGTGGAAAATAAAAGGGTGGGTTAGTGAACATGGTCTAGACACTAAGGCATTTGCACCAATAGTAGTAATATCCCCAATTCCACCTTGGATGCTAGCTCAACCTGACATTGATATAAATCTACACAAGAACAGAAGGGAAATGGACAAAGTGGTTAGTATAAATACATATGTTAATGAGTATATTAAAAACTCACATTATTCATTTCTTCAAATATATACAGATGGTTCAAAGTGTATAGAGACTGGAAGGACAGGGACTGCTTTCTATGTTCCAGAGTTTAAGGTGAGGAAGCCTGGAAGGATAACAGATGGCACATCAGTATATACAGCTGAGATGACAGCTATTTTAATGGCATTAGAGTGGGTTTATGAAGTTAGACCTGATAAGGTAATAATATGCTCTGATTCAATGTCAGTTCTTCAGAGTTTACAATCATTGGAAACAAAGAGAACTGATATTTTAACAGAAATCCTGATCAAGTTATACAGTTTATGACAGGTGGGAATAATAATTCGGTTTATGTGGGTTCCAGCACACGTGGGTATTCAAGGCAATGAAGAAGCAGACAAAATAGCCAAAGAATCATTAAAAATGGAAGAACCAAATATAAACATTTCACTCAGTAGAGCAGAAGGAAAACATTTAATTTTAGAAGTGTGCAATAGGTGATCGGAAAAGAACTCGGAGTACCTGGAGAATTGAACATTATTCGTGCTCATCGCACTTATCATAAACGTAAAGACTCAAGCTCGAGCCGATATCTGTGGCTTTCCTCAATAATAGCACTAAAAGACGTGTCTTGCAAGCGGCCTGGACAAGGAAGGAAGTAACGCTAAAAGGCACACGGATTTATTTTGATCACGACTTCTCCTTCAAGGTGAGACAACAAAGATCTCTGTACAAGCCCATCAGAGTACAGCTAAAGGCCCAGGGCATCAAAACGCACATTCTGGCTCCTGATAAGCTAAAAGTTTTCAATGGTGACGGGTCTACAACAATCTTCCCAACTCCAGCTGCAGCAATAAAAGATTTGGAAGGAAAAGGATTATATAAAACTGCTTACGAGAATCCACGTTGATCATTGAACTGCATACTGGAGGTATGTTGAGAAATAATGGCTTGGACATGGATTCAGTTAGCCTATATTTAGTTAATACCTATTAATCTCTTGAGGAAAAAAAAAGTTTCTCTCTGTTTATATTTTCATTTGAAGAGAAAAAACAAAGGCATTTATTGCAATGTGCAAGTGACTCACTGTATCAGGATTGCTACTGTTTGTGTTAAGAGATTAATAGTTGATTATATCCTCCTGTATATGTAGGGATAATGTCGTTGTTGTAGGGCCCAAGCCCTGAAAGGGCGCAGAGCCTATTGTTTTACCTTCCGATTATTTTTTATTTTTATTTTTTTTTTTTATTTTTTTTTTTATTGTTAGGGCCCAAGCCCTGAAGGGCGCAGAGCCCTATTGTTATCCTTCCTATTTTTTTTTTTTTTTTTTCTTTTTTTTTTTTTTTTTTTTTTTTTTTTCTAGCGACTATTCGGGCACTTTTGAGGCCCTTAACATGCTCGAAAACTCTTGAAACTTTGCACACGGGTCAGAACCCGCGGCCATCAGAGCCGGGCTGAAGCTGGTACCCGGGCGTGGCAGGCGGCTCGTCAGCGCCCCCTGGAATGGGGTCCGAACACCTGGTCCATAACTCAAACACACTTGCATGTAATAATATGAAACTCGGTACACATGTCGATAGCAGAATTTCATCTATACCTCGCGTTCTTACTTTTACCCCAGCCCAACAGGAAGTTGGCTATTGAGGTTTTTTTGTAAAACACACGCAATGAACTTTTAAATACTCCTCCTAGAGCTCTGATCCAAATTCGACGAAACTCGGTCAGCGTGAAGTCAAGACATTGAGGATGAAAGTTTGTGTGGGGATTTTTGATATCTCGAACGGTTTGGCCGTCGCGAGGAAACGAAACTATGGCGAGAAACGTGAAACAGGAAGTGTGTCATAACTTCAGCATACATTAACTGATCTGGATGAAACTTCAGCAGTGCGTTCGCTGTAAGAGGACGATCACATGGATGTGACTATTGTGAGTCAAAGTTATAGCGCCACCAACTGGCAGCAGGAAGTGTGTCACTTTCAAAATGCTTTGAAATCACCCTCTTATTTTTACCCGATTTGCTTCAAACTTCATCTGTATAATGTACATACACGGCAGATGAAGACCTATGAATGGATTCTTGATATCTTTGAAACTGTTGCCGTGGCGACGCATCAAACTTTACCATTCTTTTAGGATGCATTCTTTTAGGGATTCGAACATTTGTCCATAAATCAAACACACGTGCATGGATTAATATGAAACTCGGTACACTCATAGATCACATCAGGCCAAACAACTTTCGTGCTCTAAGTTTTACGACAGTTCGAACGGAAGTCGGGAATTATGTTTTTTTTTTTAAATAATTGTCCTAGAAAAACATCAAATTACAACCCATGCTGTTACCAATCACCACCAAACTCGATATGCATGAAGTCAAGACATTGAGGATGCTATATTACGGACGGATTTTTGATATCTCGAACGGTTTGGCCGTGGCGGATTTTTTTGACTAAAAAAGGACACATATAGTGTGTTATAACTTGGTTAGTTTTACTGACAGTTACAAAACTTGCCGTGTATATTGTTCTATTCAAGCCAAACAACTTTCTAATTAACAATAATAAGCTCAAACCCACAGAAAGTCAGATATTGTAGTTTGAATATGATCATGCTCTTTCTAAACCTAGGCCTGTCACACAGTCTGTGTGTGTGTGTGTGTGTAGGGGGAGGGGGCTTAATCATTTCACTGTGTGTCTGGCCTGCTAAAGTAAATACATTTTCTTAAGCCTGGTATTTTTTACATAAGTTTTTATTTTTATTTTTTTTATAAGTAAAGGCATATAACCTGTTTAATTGTAGTGCATTGACAATAGTTTTATATAATTAGTGTATTAATTAAATTAACTTGGTCCATAAATCAAAAAAGTAAGTAAATAAATCAAAAAGGAAGTGTGTTAAAACTTCTGCATACATTAACTGATCTTGATGAAACTTCAGCAGTGTGTTCGTTGTAAGAGGTCGATCACATAGATGTGAGTCAAATATATAGCGCCACCAACTGGCAGCAGAAAGTGTTTCACTTTCAAAATGCTTTGAAATCGCACTCTTACTTTTACCCGATTTGCTTCAAATGTAAACACACGCCAGATGAAGAGCTGTGAAAGCATTATTCAATATCTAAGATAATGTTGCCATAGCAACGCATCAAACTTTAACATTCCTTTTTTTGATGATTTTGAGTCTCTTAGCGGCTTTTGGGGCCCTTAATGGGTTTGAAAACTCTTGAAACTTTGCACACAGGTCAGATCCCACAGCCATCAGAGCCGGGCTGAAGATGGTACCCGGGTGTGGCAAGGGGGCTGAGACAGCGCCCCCTGGAACGGGGTCCAAAAACTTGGTCCATAAATCAAACACGCTTGCATGTAATAATATGAAACTCAGTACACATGTTGATCTCATCGTTTCATATATTCATATATTCTCCTCAAGCCGGACAACTTTCTAATTTACACTCATGAGCTAGGACCCACAGAAAGTCAGATATTTTGGTTTGAAAATGTTGAGTGTCTCTCTGAGCCTACACTTCTGTATGGCAAGCCCTTTTAACATTTAAAAGCTAAGTTTGACTATTCGTAATTAACATTGTAGATATCAACAACGTCTTTCTCAGTCGTAATTACATTTTGGATAGTTTGTATTATCATTTAAGATATCTGTAACGTAATTGTGACTAGTCGAAACGACAGATAAGTATGGCAAACCGTTTTAACATTTAATCATTTTAACCTACTAGTCTCTATTTTCATGCTACTAGTACTTATTTTTAGATACTAGTATCTATTCCATTAAGTACTAGTACTTATTCATTAGCTACTAGTGCTTATTCTTTAGATACTAGTGCCTTTTCTTTAGATACTAGTGTTTATTCTTTAGGTACTAGTACCTTTTTAAAGATACTAGTACTTATTCATTAGAAACTAGTCCTTATTTATTAGATACTAGTACTTATTCATTAGATGCTAGTCCTTATTCATTACATACCAATGCTTATTAATTAGTTACTAGTACTTATTCATTAGATGCTAGTACCTATTAAATAGATACTAGTACTTATTCATTAGACACTAGTACTTATTTCAATGGTGACTAGTAACTATTCTTTTGTTACTAGTCACATTTTTTCCATTGACTTCTATGGTGATCTGTCATTCAGATATCAACTATTCAGTTCTGACTAGTATGTTAGTATGTATTCCAATTGTGGAATACATACTAGTATGTATTCCAAAGCAGGGTTACGTTTTTGCACGTCGTGCAGAATAACCCTAAAGGCACCAAGGTGGCGGTGCCACCGGCTTTATATATATATATATATATAAATATAGCTGGGCAGGAAATGGAGGCCAAAGCCAGAGGGAGCCCGCATCACCAGTGTTTGACACGGGATCACCGTCCCAGCTGAGATAGCTGTACTCGCCACTGTGTTTTTCTCTTCTCAGAACTATCTCAGGGACACTTGAGCCTCTGACTGCTGGACCATTCTTCAAAATTTGTCACAGGTCAGTCCAGAGCAAGTGGAGCCGGACTGGGCTGGTCTCCAGCAGCAGCTGGCAGCAGCAGTGGTCCACAGCCCCTGAATGGGGCTCAACACCTGGTAATGGTTCAAACACACTTGCCTCATGTGATAATGTGGAGGTAGATCTAATGGATACACAAATTTCATCTGTGCCTCCAGTACTGCTTTACCCAGCACCAAACAGGAGGAAGAGGGTGACTATTGCACAAGTTTTTGTAAACACAATGACTTTGGATTCTTCACTCCTGTGAAGCTCTTGATGACAACCTGAGCAAATTCAGATAACATGAGTAAACATTGAGGATGAAAGCTTGTATGGAGTTATTGGTGTTAAAGGTTAGCAGGTAAAGAGCAAAATCACGAAAAGAAAGGTGAAGGACATTGAAGAACAGCAGTAAAAAATGTTAATGTATTGCATGCATGAAGTGAATTGAGAATATGACAACAACAAGGGAATTCATTCATCACCTACACACACTCCAAGCCTGCTGGTTCATATTGAAAATCAAACAGCAAATCAGCAAATCAATCACATGACGACAGGTGTTTTATTGAAATCTGAGATATGAAGGACTTTGTTAGATTCTTCACCAACTCATGAACAAAGAAAATCTGCTTGTCAGCTGTTTCAGGACAGGTTTAAGGTTAAATACCACAATACCACATGGACAACGTACAAACATTATGACATATTTTTTGTTGGCTGAGTATCTTCTAACAGCTGCTAGATGATAGGTAGAAGATGAGATGAATCATAATGGTAACCAAATAATACATGACTTTGGGCTGATTAGAAAAAAACATAAAGAGCTATGCAACAAATAAACAACATTAATATCTCATGAGTTGTGATTGATTTGTGGTAAAAAACACTTCTTTCTAAAGTGGTACCTGATAATCTAGATGCCTGATGTGAACAAATTTGAATAGTGAGACAAAGATTCAAAAGACACCTTTGTGCAATCAAATTTACATCAGTAAAAGCTAACTTATATATATATGTGTGAGAGAGAGAGAGTTTGTGTGTGTCAAAATTTTAATTTTCTTGAAACTCCGGATTCTGATAGAGGGCCATGGGACTTAGATCTGAGTGCAAAAATGGAGGCTCTAGACCCTTCCAGAGCTGAGATATTGAGATACTTATAATGGCATACATGCCAGCTGAGATATCTCGAGATATCTACAATGGCTATAAATGCTACTATGAATATCTCAAATATCTCAGCTCTGGAAGGGTCTAGAGCCTCCATTTTTGCACTCAGATCTAAGTCCCATGGCCCTCTATGCAGAATCCAGAGTTTCAGAGAAAATAGAAATTTTGACCCGAAAAAAAAAAACGACAGTGGTACCCCTTACGTTTTTTTTTCGGGTAGAAATTTTGATTTTCTTGAAACTCTGGATTCTGATAGAGGGCCATGGGACTTAGATCTGAGTGCAAAAATGGAGGCTCTAGACCCTTCCAGAGCTGAGATATTGAGATTTCACGTAGCATTTATGCCATTGTAAATATCTCAATATCTCAGCTATATGCCATTATAAATATCTAAATATCTCAGCTCTGGAAGGGTCTAGAGCCTCCATTTTTGCACTCAGATCTAAGTCCCATGGCCCTCTATCAGAATCCAGAGTTTCAAGAAAATCAAAATTTTGACCCGAAAAAAAAAACGTACAGTGGTACCACTGTCGTTTTTTTCGGGTCAAAATTTTGATTTTCTTGAAACTCTGGATTCTGATAGAGGGCCATGGGACTTAGATCTGAGTGCAAAAATGGAGGCTCTAGACCCTTTCCAGAGCTGAGATATTTAGATATTTATAATGGCATACAGAGCTGAGATATTGAGATATTTACAATGGCATAAATGCTACATGAAATCTCAATATCTCAGCTCTGGAAGGCTCTGAGAGCCTCCATTTTTGCACTCAGATCTAAGTCACATGGCCCTCTATCAGAATCCAGAGTTTTCAAGAAAATCAAAATTTTGACCCGAAGAGAAAAAACCGACAGCAATACGTAAC